>QANZ01043456.1:75760-175885 GCA_003254925.1 Chamaecrista fasciculata
ATATATATATATATATATATATATCAAACCCAAAATTGATCCAGAAAAGCCACGCCCAGTTGTATTCCATTTCCGTTTTAACTTGTCTTTCTGGGTAGGCTAATAAGATAATTTTTTTTTTTTAAATTTTATAAAGTTAGATTATGTAAAAAAAAAAAAACAAGGTTTCTATTATCATTATAAGTAGCTTCTAACTTTTTCATTCCAATGATCCATTAGAACATTACTCTTTGTCCCACATAGAAGCAGTAATCAAACACAATATATTTTATATATATATATATATATAATATATATACACACACACACACACATAGGGCTAAAGGATACCTTTCTAATGGGATATGATAATACTTATTTTAATACTAATTTAAGAAAGAGTAAGTTGCATTAACTAAAATAATTTATATATACATGCAAATATTTTGCTTATTATTGGTTTACTAACAAGTGATTGATTACAGTGTTAAGTACTTCAATATTTAATTATAAATAAAATCTGAAGTTTTTTTTATACATTTAAAATCTGAAGTTTAAATCTTGATAAGATAATTCTGTTAGAAGACTTTTACTTTTTTTTTTTTTAATGTGAACTCCTAACTCGAATAATTAACTGTTACTTAAATCCTAAAACAAATTTATAGAGACATCTTATTATTCTTCTCTTTGCTTAAATCCTAAATAAGTAAATATTGATTGGTAGATAGTTAAGTTTACTCTTCTTTAATGCTCAGTTCAAAGATAATTTTTACTATTATAAATGAGTAGAAAAAAAATTCAATATGCAGATAATTAACAAATAAATTTATTAAAATAAGTTTGAACTTTGAAACGATAGGTTCCATTAACACACACCTTAAATTAATGAACTACTGTTAATTTTTGGCATATAACCAGTTAATGCACTAATTTTTTTTTTCAAAACCTTCATATTATACAGGCTTCATTAATTAATTTTGCATACTATAAAAGTACAATATTTGAGTCATAGTCAAACTTGATTGACTAAATATTGCTGAGGGCCTTGCCATCACTATTAACCCTTAATTAAATTTGAATTGATCTTTGAAAATTGAATTTAATCTTCTTGACCATTGACTAATTAACAGCTACCTAGAAAGTACTGAGAACCTTAATTATTTTATGGCTAAAAATAGTACTAATGAATTTATTTATACACACAGTTGAATAGTTGAATTATAAATACATAAAATTAAGAAAAATTAATTAAAGAGAGTTGAATTCAATGGAGATAGTTAGTATTAGAAGAATCCATTACTAAGAAGAGAATGTTTTAAAATGATGCTAAATGCTAATCATTGTTTCCAAAACCTAAGACACTGCTTTTCCCACGTTTGTCGTCTAAAGAAGGTAAATAATGAGCATTCAACTGCTAATATATTGTCACTTTAATTGAGTATATTATTCTTTTTTCTAGCTTTACTAATCTTTATTCAAAAAGATATAACTATATAATTAATAATTGTTTTAATTAAAGGATGATGATGTAATATCTTATATATAATCCAGCTTTCTTATTTGCTAATATCTTGGATTGAAGATCTTGTGGCTTAAATTATGTGTATCTTGGAGTAGGCCCACCAAATTAATAGTAATTAATGGATTTGAAGTCATCTTTTCAATATTATGATCAAAAGGATTGAATAATTGGCTAATTGCTATCATGGCATTCATGGTAAGTGAAGTTATGACCCCATAGTTAAAGCACATGTATACAATCATATATAGTATACTATATACAGTATATATATATATCATATCAATATACAGTGTAATTATTTATTATATTGGATTGTTGGATTATATACTTTTGTGAGTTTATGACATGTATTTGCTATTTTTTTTTAAAAAAAAAAATCAACAGAACAAAATGATTGTTATCATAAAAACGTACAAAATGATTGTATTGGTTACTGTTAATGGTGGATACAACCAGGATGTTACTACAGTTTTCATCAGAATTATTAATTATGGATTCTACCACCCCACCTAATTCTAAATGATGATACAAATTTTAGTGTAAAAATATGTAATAAATTAATTATAACTTTTTTTAATTATTATGTATCAGGGTCCAGGGATAGTTGACATTCTTGTTTCAAAAATAGAGTAAATTAAACTAATTTTTTTTTAAGAGTAAAATAAGCATTTTTGCCCAAATTGACTTTGATATGTTATAGTTTCAAAATTGTATACATTTAGGTAGTTTTTGATTTAATTTAAATATTTCATATGAAAAAGATCTTATGGAATAACTGAGAATTTTGGGGGGGAAAAAAATAGGGCCGGCATATTTGGGGGTCTTATTGTTATTATGTTATACTTAAATATATATGTTGCGTGTGTTAAACTTGGGATTTCAATTGACCAATCATTAGCCCATAAAAAATTTCATCAGAAAATATTAACTATTTAAGGAAATTTTCATGGTTTTGTGTAAAAATTAACAGCATAGACCAGGTGACAAAATGGTTGATTCTAGACTCAAATGCAAAATTTTAAAGGTTTAATCTCTAGGTTACTCAAAATGTTGGATATTGTTTACCAAAAAAAAATGTTGGATATTAGGCATTATTAGCTATGATCTTCTCATATGTATATCCTATATAATTAAGATACTATAATCCTGTAGAGAGAAGCGAATATCAAAACTAATTCTTATGTGTATATCATATTCTAACAAATAGTCAAATTCTCATATGGACTAAAAACAAATGGTTAAAATCTCATTTTAATCATCAAATTATAGGGTGAGTTTCATTTTGATATTCAAACTTTTTTTTTTTCATTTTGGTCCTCATAGTTTTCTATTTGTTGCACTATTAGTCTAAAATATAATTTTGTCTTATTTTTGTCGTTATCTTTGAGTTGGACACTTGATCTAAATAATTTATCTCTCATACATATCTTAGTAAATGAATTTATGTAGATCAAAACAAAAAAAAAAAAGATCTTCGTTTTTTATGAGCAAAGATTTTCGTATTTTGAAAAAAAAACTAATCATAAATTTAATTTTAATTTATAACTGAAAAGAAAGATTTTTCTTTATCTCTCTTTATCATTAATCTATCTCATCTATAAAGTTTTTAAATTTATATCTTTATTAATACTCAAGTAAAAAAAAAAGTATTTAGAGATAAATATGAGGGAGGAAGTGGATGTGTGCATGCTTGGTTATGACATTGTATAATGAAGGCAGTCAGTGTTGCACGCCTCAAATACACACATACAGAGGAGGCGCCGCAACTACAGTCATTTTTCATTTCATTTCCATAATTACCAAATACCAATCATACAATATTTACATTTATCACATGAAAGAAAAAAAATAATGAAAAACCATGAAATTAAAGCAGAAAAATACGTTTCAGTTAATTGCAATTATGTTCACATACTCTCATGAATGATGATGATCATGAAATAAAAGATGATAATGGTATCCAAAACAAAAAAAAAAATGATGATAATGGTAACAAATGCCACCGATTATCTACACACACACACATATTTGGTATGTTGAAATCATGTTGAAGCAAAGCATCAATTAATTACAAGTATAACAATCTCAGTGTCACTTTTAAAGGTGGTGATGATATACAACAAAATTTTACATAATTAAGTATTTCATTTAAGGGAGTAATTAAAGGGAGGATCGTGACTTCTTGATCACCAGTCCATTTTTAAAAGATAGGACTAGATTGTGGAAATTATGCTTCTGAAATCATAATTAATTCAAAATATTTAGATTATAAATATAATTAAAATTCTCTTTTATCTCTCTCTCTAAAATAATTTGCTTTATTATAATTAAGATCAAAACTTTATTTTGATAACTTAATTATGTATTAGCAACTTCTTGAGTGGATTCTTTTTAGAATTTATTTTTTATCAATTTATCTCTTTACAATTCATTACTCAATGACATAACATAATTACATTTATGGTTGATCTGATATTAGTTCTACAATTCATGACTAATGACTAGCGCTATTAATTCATAAATTTTTTTGAGTTGTGAAATAGAGTAAATTAACAACTCAGTCATTGAAAGGTTACTGAGTTGATAACTCAATCTTTGAAATATTTAAATACATTGATGGATCAGGTTCTAGTCAGGGGTCATTACCTAATTTAGATGAGGAAACTCTTGAGAAATGGTTACCTGCACGTCAATGAAGTACAGAGAGTTCCTTGTAATTCACCTAGATATTTAATATTAGATAGTTGATGAGTGAAAATGAGTGAGAATGAGTGCGTACCTTTCACGTGTGAGGGACGTCTGACTTTATACCACGACAGAGAGAGCTATTTTATAGGGCGGGGGCCTCTTACCCGAGAGGTGTTTCCGCCTGCTTATCAAGACTCTTTATTCTGGTGTTTTAATGACGTGATAACTGCTTCTCTAATTCTTTTCCCATTGTCTTCGCCATACCTTGTTTGGAGTGTGGCGCCTTGGACCCGAGCGCCTTCTTGGGAGGGAGATGCTCCTCCATTTAATGCTCTTATTTTAAGGCCTTTGTACTTTTGGGTTGGCTATTGGGCCTACGGATTGTTTGGTTTTTGGTTTGATGTCCTTTATCATTGTGCCTATTATCATACATGATTTAGTATTTTTTAAAAGATTGTTAATTAATTTTTTTCATGAATTAAAGAGTAAACTGTTTGATTTTTTTAGGACTAAAGAGTACCATTTGGATCTTTCGATGATTAATTTGTGTATTTCAATGTTTGATTAAATTGTGTATTTCAGGCCAAAAAAAAAAGGAATACTAAAAAAGCAATTTGATGAAAGATATCTAAGAGAAATTAATTAAAATTAATATTAATTGAGACTAAAATAAAACTCATTCATTTAATTAGTGAGCTTATCTTATTCAAGCCTTGCCTAATTTATGGCTTATTTAGTTTTGTTCTTTCACTTTGGACGAAAATCATATGATTATGCTGTCAAATCTGATTAACTTTTAAAAGTGTAAACTATATGATTATGTTGCCTAATTTTTAGTTTTGGAAAATATATATTTAAACGTAAAAAACCATTTTTATATCTATAGCCAATATATATCCGCTCTTAACTTTCTTATATAATTCTGTCATTCTTATTAGAGTGTGTTGTAATTGAAGAATAAGAAGATGAAAAACATAGAGGGAATTGTGAAATTGAAATATTTTAGAGAACGTATCAACATTTAAAGTAGATATAAAATTTGACAAAGAATATACCTTTTTAGTCAAATTGTAAATTTGGCCTCATATCTTTTGTTGAGTTCCCAATTTAGTCATGTATTTTTTTTTTTGCACTTTTGGTCTCATATTTTTGTAAAATGTCCTAATTTGGTTTCATATCATTTTTGGTCAAGTTGCAGAATTTGTTCCATATCTTTGTAAAAGGATCAACATTATTTAGTTAATCATTTTGTAAAGATATGAGATTAAATCTGCAACAAAAAAAAATATAAGACCAAACTGGAAACTCAACAAAAGATATGAGACCAAATTTACACTTCGACCTACCTTTTTAAATTGTAAACTGTATTAAGAAATAGCTCCTTAAATTACAATAAGATGAATTAAATTATTAATAATATCTATCTAGAGAATGAATTTAATTTTAAGATAATTTAATGAGTAAACTAACAATTTGGTCACTGAAAGATCAATGAGCTAACAACTCGGTCCCTAAAAAATTAAAATGCACATTTAGTTCCTCAAAAATCAAAACTATATACTTTTTAATCCCTAAAAGATTGAAACGGTATACTATTTAATTTATAAAAATAACTAATTAATATTTTGTTTTGATCTTTTAAAGACTAAATTACACATTTTAATCTTTTAGGGACTGAGTTGTCAGTTCGGTGATCTTTTAAAGACCAATTTGTTAGTTAACTCTAACAATCGTCCATAGTCACAAAGAATTACTAGCAAAAATTCAACATAAGATATTTTGATCAACAACCGATCAATATATCCGTGCATTCTTCATGATATACATAATCAACAGAATTGTTCTTTATTTATTTATTTATATAAAGAACAAATTCTGTTCACAACATCAAATTCTTGAGTAATCAATGTTGGGATCACAACGTACGTACACTACCAACATCAACATGCGATAACAGTATCAATCTTTCTTGCAGCATGCTTTCACTCTGATCTGCAGCACCCACAGTTGTATTATATGAAGATTGAATTAGGAATCTTTCTTACATACTCAACTTGTGTTGTCAATTAACTCAAACTATAGGTAAAAGTGCATTAATATGAAGTTTGAGTAACCCTAGCTTTTACTTGTAGTAAGGATTTATAAGACTGTTTGAGAATAAATGAGTCATTCTCTTAAGGTCATCAATCACAGAGACAGTTAAATAAATTATCAATTACATGCAATACAAGCAACAGACCTCTGCCACAATAGAAATTCCGTCCTACTTCGATCAGCTCAAAGAATGGAAGTAAGTTGCGTCAGCTTTAAAAAAAAAATTAAAAGGTCAAAGTGAAAATTTATATCTTTTACTCAGTTTTCAATTTGGTCTTATATATTTTTTTGTTGTACTTTTGGTCTCATATTTTTGAGTCAGGTCCCTATTTGGTCTTATATTTTTTTTTGTAGCACTTTTTGTCCCATATCTTTTAGTCAGGTACTATACCATTTTGGTCCTATATCTTTGAGTCAATTACAAAATTAGTTTTATATCTTGAGGTCAGATTTAGAAGTGGTCTTATATCTTTATAAAAGGATCAACTATTTGCAAAGATATAAAACTAATTTTGTAACCTAACCCAAAAGATATGAGATAAAAAATTATATGGGATCAAATTGAGACTTTTTGCAAAGATATGAGACAAAAAATGAAAAAAAAAAAACAAGACCATATTGGGAATTGAGCAAAGAATATGAGATCAAATTTATACTTTGGCTTAGTTTAAAAAAAATTACTTTTTTTTTTCTTGAAACATAAGTCATTCAAAAGCAATGCAAATACAAGCACAATATAAACGAAAACAAAGTAAAAATAGTCAATCCCTCCCTAATATAAATAACAACACTAGATAGGATATCAACTAACGAAGGTGGGGGTTTACGACCTATCCAAGAGAACTCATCCTTGTTTTACACAAATTGGAAAGATAATCAACTGTCAAGTTAGGAACCTAACTAATTAAAGCTACAACCATCTAAAGAAATTATACTTTGGCCAAGTTAAAATGTACAAGTTCTCCTAAACATTAATTATTATACAATAAAACTCTTTAAATTTTAAGAAATAATGAAAGATTTTTTAACAAAAGAGATTATATATTTACTTAAAATCAAAAGTTAAGTAATCTTTAATTCCATTATTTTTCAAAGTCTAAGTGATTTTTTTGCACAATAAAGGAGATTTTATACAATTTAACTCTCAAAATATGATTGAATGCAAGTCGATCGTTATCAGTTCTTGAGCGAGTTGTGTCGCGACATGGAAAATTTTGAAAAAAATAAATGTCATATCAAAAGGATATATACTATATAGTGGGAAAAGGTTTTGAATAGTATTCAATGCATCAATCAATAATCTTTTGAATAGTTCTGGATGTGATATGAAAGTGCTGCACGTTCATACGAAACCAAAGACTTTGTAAATAGAAAGTAAATAGACTTATATGGAAGAAACTCAAAAATTTGGGCAGTATGTGTATTTTTAGCTGCTAATAGTCAGCCATGCTTGTGATAAGCCGTAAAAATGATAACAAATTGAGCAAATATGTACTCTAAAGATGAACAAATTTAGATCAAGAAAATAGATATTACAACTCCCACTACCCATATTAAAAAGAAGGTTAAAGTGAAATTTTGATTCCTTTTTCTTTTATTAGGTTGCAAATTCGCTATTTTTTTATATTTTGATTCCATGTCTAACATCTTTATAAAAGAATTTTCTCTATCTCTCTTTCACAATTAATGCTGACGTGAGATGCTGATGTAGCCTGCTCAAGGCTAACGCGCAATGTTGGTTCCTTATCTTTTGTATAAGTTACAATCTAACCCTTAATCTTTTTTTATGTGATTTTGGTCTTATATACTTTTTAAAAGTTTCATTCATTGGTCCTAACGATTAAGTATGATTATATCTCTTGTTTTAAGTCTAATTACGACAAGTTCGAAGCTACAAATTATTCTTGATGAATCATTTTTTTATCCCGTTGTGGCGATCAATAAACAAAGTCAAATTGAATTGCAAAAATGAATTACTTATTTCACTGGAAAAAAAATGAAAATAATCATAGCTCTCTCATTTATCAACTCTTGCCACAAATTCGGAATTATGTGTTACTTTTAGCGAGTCCTTTTTTGTCAAGTTAGGACGGTGAGGAAGTGAGATTAAATTGGACTTAAAAGTGGTTCTCAAATAAAAAATTGGAAAATTATAAAAAAAAAAAAAAAACCATTCTTAATTTGTAAGAAGATGGTTTTCACAACCCATATATTTTGGTTATAATAATCAATAGTTTTGTAATTTGATATTAGTATATATATTACTATGCAATTTCATTAAATTTTGGGATTAAAGAAAATTATTTACTTTATAATTTTATATTATTGACTTAGTTAACAAATGTCTCATGTTTTGTCATGGGTTCCATTTAATGCATGGGATAGGACCATGTATTAGCGAGATCTTCCCTACGATATATACTACATATTCAACATTTTGCTATTTATATGCATCAGAGCATCAAGGCATCTATATTAGTGAGTTTTTCTTGTATAATTATTTACTCATCAATATACAACATTCTCACTATATAAATAATAATTATCACATAATAATAATAACAATAAAAAATTTGAATTCAATTAAAAAAATTAATTTTTTATTTGCTATTCAATAGCTAACCATTTCACTATTTACAAAATATTTAAAATAAATTACTTGAAATGAATACTAAAAACTAGGAATCTCATAACTTTGTTCACAAGCAACATTTGTTTGTCATCCAAAACTCACTATTTACAATTGTCACTTTAACAATATTAAAAACAAGTCATAGTCTAACAAAAATAACTAGATAAACTATCTTATAATTGTATCTTCTTTTGAGATAACTTTCTTCTAGCCTCCATAATGGCATGATATCTTTGTCTAGATATTTCTTTGATTGCTTCTTGGTACTTCTGTTCAATCATATCTAACTCTATTTTCAATTCATCCTCCAGATTAGAGAAGGAAGAAACCCTACTAGGTCCGGCTGAGGAACATGTTGTATCATGGTAATCAAGTGATCCACCTATAGAAGCAAATGAAGATTCACTCCCTCCTGTCACTCTAGTAATGTCTGATGTTGCAGAAGCATATGAAATCTCAGAACACAAATCAAATGTCCTAGTTGTGCTATGATAATCATGAGATGAAGTCTCATTGAGGCTCAAGTGATCATGATTTCCTATTGCAATTGGCCTTCCAGTTGAAGCTGAGTTATGTGCATCTTCACACGTCATATGGCTAGATTCTTCTGAGATTTGTTTTTGTCTTGCCAACTCAGGGTCCTTCAGCTGAGCAATTATTCTTTTACAATTTGGTGAAACCAAATGAGAAATGTCTATACAAGGTTTCCAATTAGGAACCAAATTCAACAGTAACAAATCTATTAACTCGGCTATGAACATTACATTTTGATATTCAAGTTCAAGTTGCTTAACCATTTCACTTGAAACTGAGATGGCAGTGTCACTATCAAGGTAGAATAAGAAATGAATATTTCTGGCTCGCCCTGCATTTAAATGTCAAAGTATATGTCATTATCCAAATAAATTCATAACATAATTATTAAAATTATAAATGAGATTTTGTGTTAATTTTTTTTGGAAGGTTGATACTTCTCAAGTCAATGCTTTTATTTTGGTTTTCAAAAGAATTAACATAAATTATTTTCATCAAACTAAAGCATAAATCGTTATTATGTGTTTTTGGAGATTGAAGACAAGCAAAAATATTTTGCATACTGTGAAGAGTTATGATAGATATGAAATAGACTCTTTGGCATCTCTAATGACACATTAGATGAAAACTTGATCCTTTCTTGAAATAAAGTTCAAAAGTTTTTGCAAGCCAAAGTGAGAACAAAATTTTCTAGCTATAGGGTTTATGCTTTGTATTTACTGTTTATAGGTTTTATATTCTCCTACATGTATACCTTACATAAGATGGAATTGTTTCTTTACTTTCTTTTGGCGTTCAATCAATAGCCTGTTTAGATTGGTATTCCTTATGCATTTTTGGATAGAGAATCTCTTTCAAAATGATGTTTCTTTAATTATAGACTTATATATAGGCTTTGCTTTGTAACAAAAAGTTCTTGTCCTCCATTCTTTATGCTTCTTTTCTTTTCCTCAGTAAATTCTATTTCTTAAATAAGAATATAAATGAGCTAAATTGAACTTATACTAACCGCCTGGATCAGCTATTCGAAGAACTATTGATATAGAATTCTCATCATTCTCCTCTCCTTTTAGAGAGAAAATATCACCTCTCTTCAATCTTCGTATCTCAACAAATGGAGAATGCAATATGTGATCAGTAGACCGATCAAATATAGTGATCATAGGCAGCTCACAAGATTCATCAAGATATGAAGGACTTGATCCACGTTGAGTAGCAGGACCTTCAGACATTAGAATACGATCTCCAAAAGTTCCAACTTTGGGAATGACAATGTCTGGTAACGAGAGAGGGCGATTTTTCATTGAACCATTCACTTGGAGAAAAGGGTCCATCATAAGCTCCTTTGCTGACAATCTTTGAGGTGCTGGGACTAGACATTTCTCAATAAATGATTTAACTTCTGGATCTTTGACTTTGGAAAGAGCAACAGGCTTTATACCCTGAAACGTCAAATATCATGAGACCTAAGAGCTTGACAATATGAGTGTGTGTGTATATATATTACAAAATACTCACGGATGAAACTTTCTTATATATTTGAGCTGAGTTTCTACATTCACTGTATGGGTATTCAGAAGTTACCATCTCAAGCATACACATTCCAAAAGAATATATGTCAACCAATTCATTGTAATTTTCATCATACAGCTCAGGGGCCATAAACTCAGGGGTTCCTACCAAAAACATGTATGTAAACACAATTAATTCAAAAGTCAAACAATTAGAAGCAAGGGAGAAGACTGTAAATGAGCTCTTATGGCAATGAGATTAAAAAAGAAAACATTAATGTTTTATTTTCTAGAATATAAATTTTCCTTAGTATTTTAAATGGAAAGTAGCTTCATGAAACTATAACAGGAACATAAAATGAAGGAAAGCAAAAGAACATACCAATTACACTCTCAGCATTGGGTCGCTCCAAGAAAGTCGCCAACCCCAAATCTCCAATTTTAACTTCACCATGATTGCCATTGATAAATATATTATCACACTTCAGATCCCTATGTATGATAGGTGGGTTGTGAGAGTGAAGGTAGTTCAAACCCATTAAAATCTGTCTTGCCCATCCTTTAATAGGCTTCATGTCAACTTTCTTGTGTTTCTTACGATACCTAAATCATTCATCACATCCACTAAAATAAAGGATGATTTCATGATAGGGCAACAAAAAAAGAGCTTAAAAAGATTAACAAATAGAAATAAACATACTGTCTAAGGCTACCCGAGGTGAACAACTCTGTAATTATGTTAACAGTCTTGTGCTTTTCATCAATCCATGAATTGTAGAACTTCACAATATGATTGTTCTTCAATTGTTTCAACAGAAGCACTTCTGAGTGGAGCCTTTCTAAGTCACCTGGTGACTGTAGCACCTCATCAATCTGAACCTGGTTCCAAGCTACTTCAATTCCACCAATTTGATCAAATGCCTTATAACTGATTGATCACAAATAATGTAAAGGAAAACACAAAATTAAGATCAAGGTTGATTAAGAAAAAAGATCAACTCAAATAATGGCATTCTTATTGATTTTAACCACAAAATTCATTCTATTATGCAATAAACTGTGCTTGGCATCCAAAACACTTTTTCTTCATGTATAGGAGACTCGTAAAACTTCAATGGTGATTGGTTTAATAAACATTTCTATAATTTTCGTACAGGAACCAAAATAACAACATGGCCAATAATTAGTAAGGGAAAAAAAATGGATACCATGTCTTGAAAGCACCTTTGCCGAGCACATCTTTGTACTGTTATGGATGCAAAAAAAAAAATATAGCTTCAGTTTAGTGGAAGAACAATAAAGGGGAAAAATGGAGTTGAAGCCAAAACAAAACTGCAAGTAGTTTAGTGGATTGAAGAAAGACTAAACAAATGCATTACCCTAACATAGCGACAAGTTGGATCAATTTCAAGGATATCAGGATCGGGTGGCTCTGCCTGCCCTGTAGTACACTCCTCTGAGCTTTCAGAACGTTTTAAACTCATCAATCCCTTGCTATAATCCTTACCCTACATAAAAAAAAATGGTGAACTCACCAGTTTGAAGCAACTTTGAATTAATATATATAAATATATACATATATTCTCTCTCACACTCACATATTTACATAAACCAAGATGTAAGCAAAAGTTAAAAAAATGTACAATGTATCAAAAGATTCAGATAGTTATTGGATACAAAATCATATACCAAAATCACGAAGCAAAAAAAAAAATACAACAACATCAAAAGGCCAAAAGAAAACATCCTGATGTTGGTAACTCAACAAATTTTAAGGTGAATATGAACAATGCATGAGCACAACATTGTCATCCCAATTCTAAAATTGCATTCACCAACCAGATTGAGAAAAAAAATAAAAATGAAGAAACAAAAACTGAGAGTAAACGTCGAAAGAGAATTCTGATATTAATTTCTCATAATTACCTTAGAAGTAGTCCTTGCGAGGAAAATTTTTTTAGTATTAGGAGAAAGAATAGACCAAAAAATACTTCTGAAATGAAAAATGTATGAGCAAAACATTGTCAGGTTAACATTAACCAAATTGAGAGAAAAAGATAAAATGAAGAAACAGAAAATGAAAGAGAAAACAATGAATGAGAACTCTAATATTAATTTCTCATAATTAAATTAGAAGCAATCCTTGTAATGAAAGTTTCTGAGTATTAGGGGGAAAGAACAGAAGAATTCTGAAATGACCAATGCATGAGCTCATCATTGTCGACTCAATCATGAAATTGCAATCACAAAATTGAGAGAAAAACTAATATAAAGAAACAGAAAATGAGGGGAAAAACAAGGAGAGAGAAATATCATATTATTTTCTCAGTTACCTTAGAAGCAGTGCTTGTCGGGAAAGTTTCTGAGGAATATTAGGAGAAAAAACATATGAAAGAGAAACCTGTAATGAACAATGCATGAGTCGTGAGCTCAATCATGAAATTGCATTCACCAAATTGAGAGAAGAAACAGAAAACGAGAGAGAAAACAGCGAAAGAGAATTCTAAAATTGATTTCTCACAATTACGTTAGAAGCTGTCCTTTGTGATGAAAAATATATGAGTATTAGGAGAAAGAAGAGACGAATTCTGAAACGAACAATGCATTGATGATCATGAGTTGAATCATGAAATATGATATTAATTTATGAGAATTACCTTAGAATCGGTTGTTGAGATGAAAGTTTGTGAAGAATAGAGAGAGAAGAAATAAAACCCTAATGGAGATGAGAGAGAGATAGAAATTGAAGAATTGTGGTAGTGGATGAATCACGTAGCACCCTCCTCTTGGGAAAGGAATGAGAAGCCTTCTCTATCTTTCTCTATATACTATATCCAGCCAAATCCCTCTCCACTATTTTATACTTAAACCATAATAATAATCAATCTTGTCAAATCTCAATTTAAATTTTTATGATTTTATTTAAGCGAATAGATTATGATATCTAAATTTATTAGGATTTCATTCATCACCATTTTATATATATATATATTACATCTTACAATTTTACACCTTAATCCTATAATTTTATTAAAATATGACAACTTTTAAATAATTTTAAATTTATAAATAATTTTTATGCTATTAATTGTGCTACTTATTTGTATATATAATTAAAAAAGAAAAAATAAAATAATATATTTTGATTATTCAAATTAATTTTAACTGAATATAGAAATAAGACAAATCTTTACCCAGACAGACAGAGATAGCTGTATCTATATCTATATATATATATATATATTTTTTTTTTGGTACAAGCTGTATCTATATATTTTAGTTAAGATGAAATAGAAAATTCCTTTGTATGTTTTTATAAAATGCCTTTTCAATTTTATCATATTCATATGCATAAGCAAGAATGCTCTAGAGCCGACTTTTTCGATCTGAATCGGCAAATCCGACTCTGATAATAATGGCTCACGACTATATATATAGATAACTTTTATATAACTTTTATATAAACGATTCTCTACATTAGAAGAATGATTTATTTTAATTTTTGTTTCATGTAAATAGGTTTAAACCCAAAGATTTAAAAAGTTGATAGAAAATAAATTTTTACTACTCAAATTCAACGGAAAAAATTACACTCTATTCATGATCATTTAAAAGAAGAGAAAAAATAAACAATATTTTTTAAAAATATTATTTGAGTTTATTTTTAATATTTAGTTGTTATCCTATCTTTTAAACTTTAAAATATCAAGTTAGGATTTTCAAATAAACCAGCATTTTATATGATGATATGATATTATCTGCTAAATTAAGTGTCTCCTCTCCTAGTTCTCACAGCCTCACAGGTGACCCTTTTTTTTTCTGTTAGGAAAGGATAATTTCATTACATAAAAAACCACAGGCCATACATCCAGGAAAAATATGGCAAATATGGCAAAACTTCTCATACAATATATAAGTGCAGACTTGCTTTCCTAAAAACAAGNTTATTTTGAGTCTAAATATAATAAGAAACAAATTTCTTTAAAATAACATCATTTTAATCAAGAAAAAGTAAAAAAAAAAATAGAAAATAACTGAACCGGTTCAACCTCAAAACTGGCCGATTCAAGGCGGTTTTCCCGGTTTTTGACCGATTCAGGCGGTTCTTGACCGGTTTTTTGCTCAACTCGGACCGGACCACTAGCCGATTCGCGGTTCAACCGGTCCGACTGGCCGGTCCGGTTTTTATAACAGAGTGAAGAACTAACAAAAGAGACAATTTACATCCAAGATATAAACAACTCATTGAGAAGAAAAAGAAGATTTAAATGACATCTCTACAAGAGACAACACACTTCTCAATCCTCTATGAGGATACAGTCAACATAATTCTTCTTTAACTATAGAGCACAATTGAAATTTCAAGCTTTGGAAAGTAAATCATAACATGACTAAATCTCTTACCCTCTAATAGAAAAAAATTTCTGTAACAAAAAGAGAGAGGAGTACTTCCACTGTTAAATAGAGAATAAACCTCCTATTCATACAAACTGGAGAGGAGAGGGAAAGAGAAAAACAAAAAGAAACAGAATCAGAGTCAGGAACAGAAAATGAAACAAAAGTAAAAAAACAAAAACTGACTGTCACCATCGATGCGGCACTACTGACGGCAGAGTTGCCACCAACAGCAACAACATAGTCTCAAACTAAGTTTCTCCTAGCTCTCGCATCCTCCGTCCTAGACCCTTCTCGCTTCAGGGTCTGTCCTACTGCAATCTTGTGGGAGAAGCTTTCCACTAAATAGGTGACCTAATTGGCCCAACCAGCAAAAGAAACAAAAAGCAATGGGGGAAGGAGAGAACCTGAACAAATATGCCATATATGTATATGAACAGCCTTGGACCAAAAAAAAAAGTATATGAACAACCTAATAAAATGTGTAAGATTATGTATTATAAAATAAAAGGGAAGGGGATATTTATAAAAGAAAATAAAAGGTAGTGTTTAGCAGTAAATAGTAGAGACATTGTTAAAGATAGATCACGAGGTTAGATGATACTTTCAAGTCTCAAAAGAAGCTTAATGCAAGTAACAAATCTACAGACAAGCCATGAATTTATAAAGAGAAAAGGAAATTGGTTTCAAGGGATCCATAGCTTCAGTAGGAAAACTTCTGGCTGGAAACCCAAGGATTCCAGAATCTGGATCCACTTATTGTGTGCACACGTTAATAAAGCAGCAGCATGTATCATCTTTCAATGAACATCACTATATTTTGCTTATCGCTGGTCCTTTGAGACTTTATCCAAAGCATCAAAAACGTATTGCATAGTTACATCTTCTACAATCACTGTCTTGTCTCTAGACTTTGAACCAGTACCTAGAGATACTTGTCTTCGTTTCACCCCTAAAACCTGTAATCACCCACAAGAAAGTTATTAAAAACCATACTAACCCCAAAAATAAAAGCACACAGCTAAAACAGTCCATAAAGCATGTTGGGGAAACAAAGCCTGGGGGGTTAATAAAGATTATAGAAAAGGTTCCCATGTAAAACTAATTAATTACATTAATTTGTTTCCAACCATAAGAATTCAAAGAAAAATGTCACAGAAGCAGTTCAATCTAAAGAGTATCATCCCACAACCATCATTCGGGTGCTTCTTGTCTGCCTTCCGATGTGAAGGATTGGGCATCGCATGCTGAATAATCATTCATGAATACCTTACTAAAATCCATAATACTAGTCTTGTAGCACTACCAGTGCTACCTACAAGTAACTTGTTATTTTTGGAGGGGGTGGGGTTTCAGTTATAGTTACACTTTATCTAAATCCATCTTCCTTTCATTCTGAACTAAAATTCTGATTACAACTCTGACACTAATCAATCATTGATAGTCACAGGACAGATATTTCAAGGGAACATTTCTAACCAGTGATTTGAAATAATTTCTCTAATAAATAGGGAATCAGGATAAAAAAAAAATAAACAGCTAGATTGCCAAAATGCTTTCTTAGAACTAGATGGTAGCTATTGTGCAATGGTGAGATTCTGAAATCCAATTTCACCAGGATTATTGACAACAAATTTACAATTTTACACAAAGACGAAATACCCTTTTGTCTCAAAAGACCTTGCTATCTAGTTTCAATTTCTTCAATAGGCAAACTTTTATAATCTGCCTTTGCAACCATGAACTGTACAAAGGTCCTCTAAAGATGATGGATGGGATATTTAAAACTTATAATATTCATTTACGATAAAAAGTATTCTAAGGATTTAAAAAAGCATAAGTCAATTCAAAGACAAACTTTTAGATTAGGTAGACGGAAAATTTCAAATTTGTTTCCCATTCAATCGTCACCTTCATATTTGATTGGTTTAAATAAGGAAACCTCAATTCAGTGACCTTTTTGTGAGACCAACCAAACAGCAGGCGCATCAGAAAAAGAACTCTTCTTCCCGGTAAGGGAGTAATCATATTAAACAAATACATTTCAATCCAAGGCAGGCAGAAACAACGTCTGAGCTCTCAAACCAAAGAAAAATTATGTGTGCTTTGAAACAAGTCCTTTTGATTGCTTGTATTGTGCATCCTAGATCCGATGAAACCAAATACAGGGTAGACATTTGAAAAACTTCTAGTGAAATCCAAGTAGGCAGAGCTAGATTATATGAAAAAAGATTGCATAATTCGAAAAGGCATATAAACCAAAATAAGACAATCCTAGCATAAAGCCAAGAACCAAGCAGGCCTGAAGGCACTACTGCTTCTGCCATGAACTTGGAGAAATCAATATGAAGGAGAAATTAAAAACTGTGTATAAATTATTTCTTAGAACAATATTACAAAGATGTACAACATTTTCAACACTTATCGCTTAATTCACCATGGCAATAGATTTCCCAAACTCAGAAAAAAGAAAGAAAGAAAGAGAAATTTATCCACTAATTTTCAATATACTCATATACAACATGCAACAGCGGACTCCGATTCTCTCTCAATATTAAGAAACAAACTGAATCGCGCACAGTGAAAATAAACCAACAATGAGCTTACAGAGCTAATGTAATCCAGAAGGGCGGCATTTGCTTCTCCATCCCTAGCCGGAGCGTCAATTTGAACTCCTACAGCTTCATCACTGATATCTACAACTCCACACTGATTAGGATCAAAGCCCTAATCACACAAAATTGCAGGAATACTGAAATTAAAAAAAGATAATAAAGAAAGAAAGAAAGAGAGAGCCACCTGTTACGGAGGCGGTTTTGGAACCAGGCTTGGCGAGGATGGTAATAGCTACTGAAGAAGGAGTGATGGAGCGAATACAAGATGGAAGATTGTTAGCTTTTGCAGACTGAGCTGGTTCGCTTGGGTCAACCTTCGCCTTTCCCCTCTTCGCCGGCGGCATTATTTACTTTCCGATGATTGATGCCGTACCGGAGGGTTTTCGGTGTCGATAGCAGTGACAAAAGTCCAAGGGGCAACGTTGCGTTCACGCCAAGCCGTCGTTCTTCGTCAGCTATGTTGTGGTCCATCTCATCTCAAATATTACAAATCATCAACTAATTCGTGAAAAAAAAAAACTTTTGAAGGATTAAAATGTAAAAATTTAGTACAAATTTAAAGATTGAAAAATATAAAAATTAGTTTAAATTTTGTGAATAAATTGTTTCAAAGATCAAACTATTTTATAATTATAACTAGTACGAGACCCGTGCATTCCCACGAGTTTTTTCATTTTTGTACATATATTCATAGATATATTAATAACATAGAAAGTAAAATAATATTCACATATTAGTAAACTAGGGGCTTTGTGTGCCCTAACGGGCACGCAAATATGTATGTAAAATAAATAAAGGACTAAATTGTTAATTTAGTAAAGAAAGAGACACCAAATAGTAAATTTTATTTTATTTTTAATTTCATAGACTATAGTTTTAAACATGGACGACCAAAAAGGGGTGGAGCCATATAATATAAGATATAAGATAATTAGGCAAGTCTTTTGGTCTGCATATGGATAGTTGTGGACAGTTGTGGTTGTTAGTCTATGTTCTTAATTTTAATGTGCTTCATTGGCTTGCATATGGACAGTTGTGGAGTCATCATTTCCTCCAAGGATGCATCATCAAGGTCTTCCATAACACCTTTAAGTTTTGAGGGTGTTGACTCAGCTGCAGTTGAAAAGATTTCTGAGTTGCTTTCAATACAAAATGGTTCAGCATCCTATAAGTGAAATGTTTTAATAAGCAGTAGATCAAACTTTGTTGACTTGCAAAAAATTAGGAGCAGTATATTGAATTGCTACAACAACAGCAGACTGATTCACAACACTATATTAAATTACTACAACACTAGATTTATTTATGTGTAAATTGCTACAACAACAACAGACTTTTTTTACAGCATATTACAGATCAATCCAGAAAACTGTGAAATTTTTCCTACTTTGCTGGGAGCAGTGAAGTTTTTCTGTTTATCAATTTAGGAGCAGTGGATGACACAGAAATATAGTAAATATTCATATTAAAAACTGTGGTAATTTTTTAGGGGAATGGTTCGTGACTGCCAATACCATTTATACTGCGCTCTTATAAGGAATTGTTTGTATTTGAAATGTTGAATTAAAAGGAATGCACTGCCAATACCATTTTAAAATATAACAATGAGGAAGAAGATATAAATGAAACTAATTCAGTCTGTCAAAGAATAATTTCATAAGATCAAAGCAAATCTAAAAAGCAAAAATCTCAACTAAAAGCAAAAATCAAGAAGGAATCCATCACTTTTGAACATTAAATAGTACAAAGCAAAAATATCAGCTAAAAGCAAATCGTAAAAATCATGGACTTCCAGAAAATTTCAATAGAGGCATGAAAAAGCAAACATTGAATTTCAGCAAAGGCAGGAGAAACTAAACAACAAATTTCAGCAAAGTTTTCAGCAAATTAAACAGCAAGTTTCAGAAATTTAACCAAAACTCGGGCAAAATTGCAATTGGTTATATAATCCACAGTTTTATGAGAGTGAAGGAGATAAAAAATAGTATATAATCCACAGTGTTAACAGAGAGAAGTAGGTTATATAATGAATTGATTACATATGTACAACAGCAAATATAATTGAATTTCTACTTACCAAATGAAAAATGGTGTCAGATGACCTGCACATTACCAGATGTGCCTGGATAAAAATGAACAATGACGAAAGGAGAAAAACATCAACAATAGAAAACTACAATTTGGTGGAAACTGGAAAGACATGTTTCCACTTGCATCAGTGCAGTGTCCAACTTCTCGCAAGAGCAAGCCATAACTCCAAGAAATTTGCACATTTTTTAAGTTTCAATGATAATAGTTTCGTGCAGACATTGAAGGTTTAGAGGAACCACCACATGGTTTCTATTACCAACGAAACTCATCCAATATAAAATCTCAAGGCAAGAACACAATGGACACACTGCTGGATGTATGATTGAGCACAGGTAACCTAAATAGCAGAGTTAATTTTTAATTTATCATAACTATTAAAAAAACACATTAAATACCACCTTTGTGAAATAAAGATAAATTGATGTTTAAATAAATTTCTTGTACAAAACAGTATTCATATACATTCAACTCAGCCAAAAAAAAAAAAGAAATACTTCTTACATTCGACAACTTAGACTAAATCCACACACGTAGAGTATGTACACAAGTTATCTCAAGAATTGTGTGCCATAATATGATTCATTCTCAACCATCACTTTTCAGTTTTGAATTTTACTCCAAGTTTTATCACATGATTCATTTTCAACCATCAAAATCAATAGAAAATTAGCATGCTGCATGCACTGAATTGGAAAAAGAATGTGAAATGCAATATTGTCCATTGGAAAGAAGGATTACGACATGTCATAATTGATAGGATTTTTTTAATTTTATGAAACAAAGAAAGCTCCAAAATTTTGCTTCATTCATAGCTCCATAATGATAGGTACAAATCAGATTCCTTTTATAGAGGAAATACACGTAATTAAATAAGAAATAAATAAAATAAAGTAACTACTTATCTCTAAAATCATGTACCCACTAGTTAACTCATATATATGACTAATTCAAAAACAAATTAAATCTCTAAAATTCAAATCTGATGCAAGATTCATGCTTCCCATAATAATATATTATTATTATTATTATTATTATTATGAATTCCCAACAATAATATGATGAATCCCTACATGATTGACTGATTGTATACCCCCACCCTAAAAAAAAGGGCATATGCTTACAGTCATTATCACTAATAATTAAAAAAAATGAAAGAAAGGAAAAGGAAAAATAAAAGAAAGTAAGCTCACTTCTGGCATCCACTTCATTAGTACCCAAAAAGACATGATATTTCTTCTGGTGTGCTTGGTCAAGGAACATTACATGTAATAGCTGAGATTAAGGACAATAATCACAAAATTAGAAGCCAACGACAACATATAAATTAACATATATGTAATTTAAATTATCAAAGAAAATTAAAAATCTATCATGAAGTAAAGAGTGTAGCTTTTAATCAGACCAAATCGATCCATTCAAACCTACTTCGATTTGAAAAAGATAAAGGAAAATGAAAACTTACATTTATATCATTCGTGAGTACCTTATGAGGTTCATGGAATTTAGTTTTCATGAATTAATTCCTTGAATTCTAATTTGAACATATATAAAGCTTTTGAATCTTATACAGACATCACTCAAATAGCAAAGAAACACGATAAAAAAAAAGTCAAATAATGAAGCAGTGAAAGACTACACATGAAAATGGAATCTCCAATAATTCTTTATCTCATTGGCAACTATAGGGTTCTCCCAGGCAATCTTCTTGCAATTGTAGAACATTTTAGTGGCACTCCAATTAATCCTCTTATTATCATTATTTATTCTATGTTATTTCCATCTTGAACAAAAAGACTTAAAATTACCTGTGGGAAGAACCTCTAAAAAATAATTTTGTAGTAATAGGCTTCTTTTGAAGTTGGCGTGTTATGGGAGAATATGAGAGAAGCATTCGGAATGATCACCTGGAGGGCAATGTGAAGAACAAATGATAAGTTGAAGCATTTTTTACAGTCTCAATGTGAACTTTTTCTTAAACTCTTACTAATACAGAACTACAGATTCCCTTACACAGTACACACTAAATTAGAGAAGACTCATTGTTGTTAACTAATCTTCTCATCTATTTTCCAGCAGAACTATGGAAGCCTTCTGATGAATGCAGGGAAGTGAAGTTTAGTTAATGGGTGTGTCTGTCTATATTAGATTGTAAATATATATATATATATATATTTAGAATCGATGTAAAAAGATAAAAAAAGGTTTTGTGCTTCACTCTTCCTCTGGAGATAGATATATATATATTTAAGAACAGCATCCAGTCTTGATTTAAGAACAGCTGCAGTGTCATCCTTGCGTTGAATAAGAGGCTCACCAGTAACCTAAAGCAAAACAAATTTGACATTTTTAGCTCTAAGCAATATATTCAGAACAACAACCTTGAAATAATAATGTCTCCAGAGAGGATCAGTCTGTCCACAAACAATTTATTTGCCAGTGAATTACAAAAATATACAATTGCAGTGGCTTTTATATTCAGAACATATTACTCTAATTGATTATAAAGGCCTATAAAGAACTCCATTTAATGCCCCAATAAGCATCAATCATATTCAGACAAATAAGATTTTCCAAATTTAATGCTAAGTAAAATGACATTCATAATCTTGCAAGATGGAATACAGAACTCACCCTACAAAAATTGTTTACCGCAAGAAAGAGTGATGTATGTTTTTATTGATTATAAGGATAATATATATACAGAGGAGTATACAGGGAAAATATTGTAATCTGTAATTTAAACTAAATAACATTTGAAATTTAAAAAACAGATGCTAAAAAATAGAGATAATGAGCAACTGAATTAGAAACAAAATTAGTTCCTAATATCATGGGATTTGATATTCACCAATTACAATCAAACAATAATTTCATCTTCAAGCTATTACATCCAAGCTATTAAGCTATTAAGCCAAATATTGCTTCACCAAATCAGTGAACTTTATTATTATTGTAGTCAATAAAATTGCCTTCAACTAATAAAAATTCAAAAGGAAATAATTTTATTAATAAAAACCGAAGAAGGAAAGTAAGGAAATTGAGATAGAAAAGGAAATAACTTAAAGCAAATATTAATATTAATATATATATATATATATATATATACATAAGTACCAAAAACTAAAAAGTGAAAGAAAATGGAAAGGAAAGAAACGCAGTAATGGGCATGAGGTGAGAGAGGCGCAGGAAAAGTGGAGATATAAGGAAAATGCTAAAACCGCAAATCAACCCCTATTGAAAGTTCATTCTATACGTTCAAGTCCTCATTAGACCCTAAGCAGTAAATTCAAAACTTACTGAAACCAAACATGCAGTAAATTAGAAGCAGAAAAAAGAACTACACTTAAATTACTATTTATCAGATATTATCACTCTATGTGTGCTACCTCATTATTTATCGGAGGGAAGATTAAAATTAGACCAAGCAGGTTTCCTAACCGAAATTTCATTGACATGGTTGGCTTCTCCAAATCATTTACAGATACTGATGGGATTGTTTGAAATAACTCATTTTTCCTCATAGCAGAAGCTTTCCAAGAAAAACATGAGCTTGATGGATCCACCTACAGCAAAACAAATTGCACCAAACAACATTGTCAAGGAACAGCTGAACAAAATATAAGAACAACTGGACTCCCAGCATAAATTTTTCCTTCCACAAGCTTTCCTTCTCTCTTCTCTCTCAAATCCAATGAGCTGAAGCTCAAGCATTTGAAAAGCAAAATTGAACCTGGATCTAAATTCCAGAAAGTAACCATCAAGTTGTATATATGCAACTACACACTGCCAAAATAAGATAAACCACTGTACTTATAGAGTTTGATAAGAAAACATTTAGTCATTCAAATTACAATGTCCTAAACAACATATGAAGAAATTCCTTTGCTAGTTAAGGAAGTGTGCCTTTTTATTTATCAAATACATATTTTAGATTTATATATCAGATTCCATGCTACAAAGAGAAAAGCTCTTAACTTTTTAGCTCAAGGACTCACCATAAGAGTTCTTTCCTAGTGGTGATTGTTCACTTAACATCACATTTTTATAAGCATTTCTCTCTGGCAATTATCATTGGAAAGTAAGTCCCAATCACTTGAGTTGTTCCTGGGCCAAAAATATTCTAATTGATAAAAACTATATTTTAATCTTCAATTGATTGAATGACTTTCAATTTAGTCCTCCGAATATTATTACCACTGTATAAACATAAAACTTCAAAAGTCACAGGACACTACTCACACACACACATGTAGACAAATATATTCATACTTGAGAAATAAAAAATCCCATCTTTGCTACAAACAGAAAAACTGACTAAGACAAAACTAAAACAAACTAAAAAGGACTAAAATATAAAACAGAAAAATAATGTTGTCTATTGCTTATATTTCTACAATCAGGAGGAGTGACATACATCTGCAAAATATGAATCGCTTCCAAAATGTCTGGCTATGTATGAATCCTCATTCACCAAGCTCTGCTTCACTAAATCCCTACACCCTTTTCCCAACTCCACCGTCATCTCTGTCGCCCCCATCATGAACTCCGTAATACACTCCTTCAAAGACAAAGGGGGATAGGTGAGACGCAATAATAGCTTTAGTAAATAAACAAAAATTAAAATTAAAATTCTGAAGAAAAAAGGGACACCTAGACACAAATTGAATAAATCAAAATATAAAACAAAAATTCTAAAATGATGACATGTGGACACAAAATTTCTAAGAAGGTGACACGTGTCCAGCTGAAAACATTGTTTTGTTAAATAGTATAGAAGATAGATAGATAGAAGATAGAGAGATAGATATTATAATATTTTAAAAGTCAAATGGTGTATTCTAATTGTCCAAAAAATAATTTATTGACTCAATATAAATGACCCAATAATAAGTTTTCTTTTTGTAAATTTTAGTAGCCAAATATTATATATATATATATATGAAAAACCCTACTACTTAGTATTTAAATTTATCTCGAATCTAAGAGAGATAAGTGTTTGAATAATTGAAATATATGATTTAGTTTTTTAAATATTTCAATTGTTAACGATTTGATCACAGTGATAATTTGGTCCCTAAATTTAAGTTGATTTTATATTTATTAGTCATTGAATTTATACTGAATTTATAATTTCTATACTTAAATTTGTATTTTTTTTATACCTGAATTTGATTTAAAGATCAAACCATTAGCAATTACGATATTTCAAAGATTAAATTATATATTTTAATTATTCAATGACTTATTTGTTAACTTGGTATACATTCACAGATCACATAATAAGTTATATATATAGGCCAGACCTCAAATTGGTCCCAAATGGCAAATGTATGAGTAAATTTTAAATTAACTTAAATGTTTCATTTGTTTCAGATTGGTCTACATGTTTTTTATAAATTCCTTAAATTGGTCCCAGATTAATTAATATGTGATCATCTCTCGATTCAAGCTCAAATGTGACGAATCCAAAGTTATTGGCTGCTTTTAACTATTTTAACCATATAGCTGAAGTCATCGAGAATAAACGAGATTTTGAAAATCAGCCAAATTGGTTTTATTTCACTCTTTTGAAATCTGAATGCGACGTGTTTGAAATTATGTGTTAAATGTTGAGGAGAAATTCCTCTGAACAGTAAGACCATTAACAAATATGGTCAAATAATCTCAAAAGTAGGTTTGGAACAAATTTGAGAAATTATATAAACATACAAGATCGATCTAAAATAAATAAAACATTTGGGACCAATTTAAAATCTTTTTCATATATTTGAGACCAATTTGAGGTTTTGACCATATATAAGTAACATAATCTAATGGCAAAAGCGCTAATTTAGTCCCCAAATTTTACACCAATGGTCATTTTTGTCCATAATTTTTTTACGGTTAATTTCATCCCAATGTTTTACATTTTGGTCAATTTTATCATTTGCTCAAAATATTAATGACATAATCTACGTGTAATATGTAATGTAAAATTGATAGAAAAAAAAACTCAAATTTTAACTGAGATTGAAAAATATAATGCAGTCTATCGTTAATTTATTAAAAGAAATTAATTAAATAATAAAATTGACTAAAATATAAAATATTAAAGATAAAATTGACATTTGATATAAAGTTTTGAGACAAATTAGTGTTTTTGCCTAATCTAATATATGATAACGTAAGATCTTTGAGACGCGTAAGATCGGGATCGAATATATATATAACTTTTGAAAAAAGATGGTATTTTTCTATTATTTAATCAATTGATTAATAATTTTTGGGGCTAGGATTTGAGGCTCCTGAAATTGATTGAATAACACGGAGGTGCAAATTGAGGAAGATTTTTTTTCGAGAAGGAGCCTCAAAATTCACGATTCGATAGAGCGAAGCTATGGGATCATCTAGTTCGAAAGAGCAGAATGTCTCGACGGAACAACGTGAAGCGGAAGCCGAAGCATCCTCCACTGGTGCTCTTCCCGTTCTTCAGAAAGCCTTTTCCAAGCTTGCTAATCCTGAAACAAATGCCATTCCTGTAGAAAATTTACAGGTACTGAAACACCTTGATCAACCCTCAATTTTATGTGTTGTTTTTGGTTCTTGCAAGTGCAGTATTAACCAATTCTCATGAATTTGGTAAGATAGTATTGGTTTCTCAGAAATCTGCTAAATCATCTCAGATGATGAAAAAAGCCCTATAGAGCGACTCATCCAAACTTATGCTTGCGACTTTAGATGATAATTCTTGATTTATCAATTACTCTTCTTATTATTCTGTTAATATATCTTGGGAATATCTGAGCGGTTGAATCTTCGATAAAGTGCTTCCGATCGTTGCTGATTACTCTACAGTTGCAAATCTGCGTCAGGAAATGAGATTTTCTTTTTGTTGTATTCAAAGACTAAAGAAAACTATTCACGAAACTAACTGAAAAGATTTATGTATCAATAACCTAACTGAGACATGTGTAAGTATATAACATGTTAGCGTTAGTTGATCCATATAGCCGCCCCCACCTCGTGGGAAAAGGCTTTGGTTGTTGTTGTATTCATTGACCTGTGAGTGTGTATTGATTTTGGAATTTTGTTGTGGCGAAACGTATAGTAAGCTTTTAACATCGAAGATAGCTATGACTCATTGAATATCAATTTAATTTGGCTCAAAGTGGAAAGATGAGGAGTAGTTCATGTCCAAAAGTGTTGCCTCTGACCAAGATTTGAGAAAAAAAGGGGAATTGCCTAGTTACTTTTTGTTCTGGCCAAAAGAAAAAAGTGTAGTTACTTTTGTCATTTTGGCCAAATTGTTGTGCTGCTAATACTTTCTATCTTTCTCTTGAAAACTAGAATGTGTCCAAACATAATTCTCATGTCCATTCTGTGTTTACTCTTCTCTCTGATTTCTAACATGTAAATTTATTGTTTTCAGCAATGCTTAAGTTTAGTTTACAAAGGTCAAAGTGATGCAGGCAACAGGGCTGGATTTTTCCCGGTGTTGGATCACTTGGGCTCATCCATAGTTGACCATTTTTTTGTGCCTGCTAAAGAGGGAATAACTTGGCTTGAATTTGTGAGAGGTTATAATAAATGCTGTGCAAGAGCGACTGCATCAATTTCACTGAATATGCTTCTCAGAGTATTCCACTTGGCAATAGGAAGAGCTAATATGCCTCTTGATCTGGAGTTTGAATCCAGTGATGCTGATTCTAAAATAAATGGTTCATTTCGTCCTAGTCATGTACTTCTGCTTCTACAGATATGCTGGTCTATGTTGTGGGATTGTAGAAGTTTGAAACACTCTGAAGGCAAAGAAAGTCTTAGTCCACCAGATCTGCATCATTTGGTACTATCAGCCATCTCATCTTGTGCCAAAACTGACAGTGGGTTGAATGCTTGGGATAGTGACATTACAAACATGGAAGTTCAAATTCCTGCAGGAAAGTTTGTTTCATGGGTTTTGAGTACAGTACCATGCCTCCCCGATTGTTTAAGACAATATTTTCATGCAAGACTGCAAATTTCAGTCACAGCAACGGTAATTCCTGTATCCATGTTGAACTATCTGCTATCTTGATTTTTATGACCTATCTATGTATGTTTTCTTGCAACACAAGGGTTATAAACTTATAATATTTATACAACATGTTTAACTACTTGACGTGTGGTGTTTGTACAAAAGCAGTTGAAAAACTATCTGCTCTGATTACTTATTAGTTGAAGTCAGGTTTTAAAACAATGGTCCATCAATTTATTGTCATTCCTATTTTCTATTTCTTTTACCTAACCTCGTTGCTGACATTGTTGAGTGAGCTGCTACCACTTTCTTACTTGTTTTTCTTACATACTGTATTGACTCAATTTGTTTTTCGTTTCCATGTTTTTCAGAGATACTGTATTCACTCAGATGGGATGTTGGTTTTGGTCATTTTACAAGTTGGTAGTCAAATAGCTATCTAGAAGTTGTGTTATTTCCTTATTGAGTCAAGTAGCTGAGCAACTGCATTAGTCTAATTATTTATTTTAAGATAAATTTTCAATTATACAAGGAATGTTGATGATAGTGTAGGTCTCCCTTAGATTTTTCTTATAGGTTGCTGCTGATAGGGAACGATAATTGACTTAAGAACCTTTTTTCAATTACCTACACTTCCTGATATGGTATAATGTTGCTTATAAAAAACTGTCAACTTGGTTTGTGTTCAAGTATTGATCAGTTAAAACATTTGCTGCAAGAACTACATGAACTGTAATAATATGTATTGCCTGTCTATTTATGTAATTACCACCACTTTATGAACCATTTTAAATTAAATTATTTAGCTTCTCTGTTTTTGACATGATTATTATAGGACAGAAAACCTATTTTGCATTTGGCACATTGTCTTAAGATGGAATAATTTGCTGATCAATGACAGGATGACTTGGGGCCCCCTAATTGCTTGGTTGGAGATGCTTCATTAACAACATGTGATAATTATGTTTTAACCCATGGAAGGGCATGGGCAATTGTTCATACACAGAGAAGTGCAGTAAATGAAGAGATCTCAGAAGTGTGTTTCTCAAGCAGCAAAAATGGAAAGGATGAAAGACTTCTTTACCGGTTTGCATCTTTGACTCTAACTGTATGTCATTGCTAGAACTAGGGATGGTATCTCATTTGTGCTACTGCCTCACAGAGTCACAGCATTGTTGTCTCTGTTTGATTTTTCTGTTTGCTGACTTTGAGTTAGTCATGCCCCTCTATTGGAAGTATTTTTTTATGGGTATTAGCAGTTACAAAAAAAGATAGGCATTGACGTTAAATTTCTACTATAAAATAGGTCATCTGCACATGGGAGAGGTCTCAACAGATTTTGGTCTCATGTTGAAGGTTACAAAGGTCCATTGCTAATTTTGGTTGCTGCAAGTTCAGGGGATACCCATGAGGGAAGCTCCATTGATAGAAAATGGGTTATGGGTGCACTTACAAATCAGGGTCTTGAAAACAAGGATGTGTTCTACGGAAGCTCAGGATGTTTATATGCTATAAGTCCAATTTTTCATGTATTTGCACCTTCTGGTAGGTAATAGAGGCTGAAATGGGCCGTTTCTTATCTTTTTTTATTGATCGTGGGGCTTGGATGGGATTATTTATTTCTTCTGATAAAATCTTAGCAAAACTATCCATATTTATGTTTTTATTGACAGGGAAGGAAAAGAATTTTGTTTATAGCCACTTGCATCCCGCTGGTAGATTATATGAGCCTCATCCAAAGCCTGTGGGAATTGCATTTGGAGGAACTGTGGGAAATGAGAGAGTATTTATTGATGAAGACTTTGCGAAAGTGACTGTTCGCCATCATGCAATTGACAAAACCTACTGTCCTGGTTCCCTCTTTCCAAACCAGGTATAATTCTATTGCCAAAAAGTTTTGAAGTGTGGATATTGAGCTTGAGCTTGTAACTGTATAAAATATTAAAGGCTTTGATCAGAAGTTGTTGATTTTATACATTTGCCTTCTAATGGTAACATATTTTCTTAAATACAAACATTTGGTGTGGATGATGATATGGAGACCTCCATCAAGCTGGGCATTTTCCATTCTAATAAAAACTGGTAGTGCATGATTTTGAGGGTTAATGGAACAACATAGTCTGTGGTGGCTGAACTGCTGAAGTATTATGGTGGTTGGCCAACAATAAACTTTGCTTGTCCGTGACTTCATTTTCATGAGCTGTGGTTGGTCACACTGATAGAATCTAGGGTAGGATTAGAGAGAAATACTCAAGAAGGAGGATCTCCACAGAAGACAGAGAAAGAGATGATAATTTCTGGATAATGTCATAACTGTCAATAACCACTATACAATGCATATATAGTCTTTAAGTCATTCTAAAACTACCACACATAATAATAACAATTCTCAGTACTTAAAATTACAGTATTTATTCCTAATAATAATATAATAATATATAAAATACTAATTATTATTATTTTCTCTCCTCTCTCTCCTAGAATAAGTCAAGAAAGGCTTGTTAGAAGGCCCTTTAAGGACTGGTTTGCTAACAGTAACCTTATGATATTTTTCAATTTCAGGGTTTTCTGCCTGTTGAAGCTTTGATTTCAGAAGTTGAAGTTTGGGGACTTGGTGGTAAAGGGGCAAAGCAAGTGCAGGATTCATATAAAAGGAGAGAAGAACTTTTCACTGAGCAAAGACGAAAGGTAACCAACTTGAACATCTTATGTGTCTGGGAATTAATTTATGTTGAACCAATAAACCGCAATAAAAGTACTGTTTTATGATCCTCTTTTTCAGGTTGATTTGAAGACTTTTGCAAGTTGGGAGGATTCACCTGAGAAAATGATGATGGACATGATGGGTGATCCGAATGCTGTTCGAAGGGAAGATCGCTGAATGGAACTCGGTGATTGTCTATTGTTGTTTAGGCATGTGATCCTCAAATTTCTCCTCAGTATTTAGAAATTTATGAGAGTGAGAGAGGGCTCTGTATGTTTGTAAATTATTACAATGTTCTTGATGAGCGCGATACTGCCATAAACTTGTCACACTTTGATGTGCGATGGGATTGTGTATTTCACTTTGAACCACTGAATGTGGATTATAGTATCACAGACTCTGTAGCATCCGATAGAAAAGTGGACTAGCCGTCGACAACATTTCTACTGGCTTTCACTATGGTCTGTCCAATCCCATCTCCGACAAACATCAGATTCCTCTTCTTGCTTATCACATCTACATTCACGGGATTTATGATGGGCTTTCTTGAGTAAGGCCAGTGAGTTGCTTAGATGGTGGCTAATCTGGATGAGCCTGTCCTTGATGATGTGTCTCACACTTGTGTGTCTCCACCATAGCTTCCTTCCCAGATCTTACTTCCAAATCCATCCCACAAGTCATATCTTTGCTGCTCAACCACACCATGTACGAGGTAACATCCTCCTCCTCTAACTGCAGTGGCCTCCGAAGCAAGCTCTGAATCTTAACCAACTCAATCAAAGAGCCCTAGATGATTGCCTCAATCTGTTAGATGACACCCCCGATGACATTCGAAGCAGCATTAATCCCTCACTACGGCAAAATGAAACATGGCTTCCCTACCAGGGCACTTTGATCAAGTTGGTTAAGATTTCGGAGCTTGCTTTAGAGGCCACTGCAGTTAGAGGAGGAGGATGTTACCTCGTACATGGTGTGGTTGAGCAGCGAAGAGATGACTTATTGGATGGATTTGGAAGTAAGATATGGGAAGGAAGCTACGGTGGAGACACACAAGTGTGAGACACCATCATCAAGGACAAACTCATCCAGATTAGCCACTAAGCAACTCACTGGCCTTACTCAAGAAAGCCCATCATAAATCCCGAGAATGTAGATGTGATAAGCAAGAAGAGGAATCTGATGTTCCTCGGAGATGAGATTGGACAGACCATAGTGAAAGCCAGTAGAAATGTTGTCGACGGCTGGTCCACTTTTCTATAGGCTACCGTAGGTGCATTAACTCTTCACCGTAACAATCGCCCTTTTCACTATCAGCGTAACTGTTTCAGTTCTATTTTTGTTTTTGGGCAGTGATGTGAAAACCGGACCGGCCGGTTGGACCGCTACTCGAAGACACAAGCGAGTTGGTTCAACCATTTGAACCGGAATGATGGATTGGACTGGAACCGACCGGCGGTCCTCAATTTTTTTTACAAAAAATCGTTTTGAGCCTTGTAAGGATTGAACCCATGCCCTTTCTTTACACTTCCAACACCTTTACCATTCCAACTATGAGGCTTAGCTTTCTCTTACCAATTGTTTTACTTATCTAATAAATTTAATGCATCTCTTAGACCCAAAAAAAAAAAATAAAGAGGGTTTATATTTAATATATTAAAAATAATTATTTATTACGTCATCCGGTTCGACCGATCCGACCGTGAACCGAACACTTGTTCGAGTCTTTGTCCGGTTCGGTTATGACAACACTGTTTTTTGGGTCAAATTTGTACGGTGTTTTGGATGGAGAATATTTACCCTGCTTAATTTTGATATGAGAATAATTTTCATTAGCTTGAGTTTGACTGAAGTTCTGACCCAAAAAAGTTTGACTGAAGTGAAATTTGTCTTCAATATCCAAAGGGAAAATAAAAAAACAGATTCGTATCTGTTTATGGTATAGTTTAAATTCAATACTTCGAGCCTAGTTACTGGTATGAGGTAAGAGTACAATTTCCTTCTATCATATGATAATATCAGTGGAGTTGATTTTTTTATATCTAGATAGATGTAAATTTGGCAGAGTTAGACCGAAATTAAATGAATTTTTTAAAAGAAAAAAATCACCAAACTAAGTGTATGAGACTCACATCCCTCTTTTTTTTTTTTTTTACATTTTGGGTGACTCATGGGTTTTCTTCGTCTATCCGTGTAATGGTTTAAACAAAGACTAATTTCATCCAGGTAATAGTTAAAGTCTTCATGACAATATCAACTTTAAGGATCGAATTTATATTTTCTCACCCATGATATAGTTGGCCAACCAATACGCCAAGCCATTGTTGGTTCTCACATCCCTCTCTTTTAATGTACTCTTATCTATTTCTAATATACCAATTTAGATCTCTGGTAGTATGTTATAGGTGTATTGCTAAAAGAGAAAGTGTCAAGAAACTCATATTTTTGACATTTTTTCTCTCTATCTATTTCTTTCTCTCTCAGAATATATGTATATTTTGGTAAGGTGCAATTCAATCAATTTTATCTCTCACTGGACATTAAGTACAGATAATCTTTTATGGTAATATTCTGAATATTAAGCAAATTAATATTATAAAAGAGGCAAATAAATTATAGAGAATTACAAGTAAAATTCAAAGGACAGAGAATCTACACATGATTAAGCTTTTATCTGTTGTAGTCATAAATTCTTCATACTATTCATATTTTGTAAGTCTCTTTATTTGTAACTATTTTATTAGTTTTGTTAAAATGAATCCAATCTTATATATCTTCATTATACTTTCCTACTTTATTATCAATTTTCTCGAAAGTCTATCAAGATTGAAGATATAATAATATGTTTTTATATTCAAATCATTCAAGAAATTAAGATAGTAAAATTTAAAGATGAGGAAAAAAAAAAAAGAAGAAAATTGTATTATTATAAGATATAAAAATTAAAACAAAATTTTAAAAATAAAAGTGACCCCCCAACCCACTTAAAGTAAATTGAGTTCTCAAATCCTTAATTTGTTTAAAATATGAGTCAACCTAATTTGCTTTGTTCCAAACTGTACATGGGTTATTAGACCATTAGACCACTTTGACAGTTTCCCATTTTATCTCATTAATCACTTGAGATTTTTAGGATTTCTCCTTATAAGGGATCCGTTGAGTTGTTTAGAACAGTTGTGTTTGTTGTAACCATTTTAATTTTTAACTGTCTTCTGCAAATTATCTTGATATATATATTAGATATAGCATTATCTCCTCCCTTCTAAGGTATATGACATCTACTCTAACATACTCATCTAATATTCCACTTTCTCTTTAGATCTTTATTGATTTAGACATCAGAGTAACAGAGAAGCTAAACCCTGACAAGTCTTTTTTACAGGTTTCTTCATTCTGACCACCGGAGCCTTCTTCATTTGGCCATAGTATCATCAGCCCCTATATATACATTATCAAAATGAAAAATTAAAAAAGAAAAGGAGAAATTCTTCTTTTTGTAGATGTCGTTTTTTATGTGAAGAGCCAGAATGTGCATGTCAAGTTCAAGGTTATATTAATGTTACTTGATTATGCAAAACATGAGCATAAAAAAATCCATGAAGAGGTTTTTAAGTTGTAAAACTACGCATGCAAGTGGAAAGTAGGCAAGAATCAGAGCAATACCTAACAAAGAAACCTAAAGAAACCAATGAGAACAAAAAGTACAATATTATTCAACTCTCAAAAGTAGCTGGAAAGATCAACCAATTCACTCTAAGATCTTCGAAGAAAATAAGAAAACCCTGCTTGCTTAAATTATAAGGAATAATATCGCCCTCTAATTTGCTGTCATCCATTATTAATAATTATGTGATCATCATGCTAACTATACATATACTTGGTAATTTGGCTAGATTACTCTCTGTTCTTTTGAAAGATATTTAGGGTGCGTTTGGCTAGCCATTACAATATCATTATAATTCTATTACAATTTCATTATCTCCATTTTCATTACATAACTTAAGCTACAGTGCTATTTGGGTGTTTGTTTTTCAATTATAAAGTCATTACAAAAATTACACTTCATTACCAACTCATTTCATTACATATTTCATACCCAATTACTAACATACCCCTACTCAAATACCTATAATTACCTATACTCTAATACAAATATAAAAAAACTATTTAGCAAAATAGTAATTTTCAATACCCTCATTTATTACACTTACAACTTTCTCTCTCCACTCATCATTTTTTCTTTTTTCTTCCTCTTTTTCTTATTCACCCCCTCTCTCTCACATATATATTTTATAATTATAATATATATATAATATATATTTTATATTTTATAATATATATATATATAAAATATATATATATATATATATTTTATAAATATATACATTTTGGTCTCTCCTCCAGTATATATATGGGTATACGAGAGAGGCGGATAGTGAAAGAAGAGTGGATGGTGCGATGTGCTCATGCGTGAAGATCAATGGTCATATTATTACCCGCAAAAAGACAAACCGTTTTGATTAATATATAATTTTTGGTCCCACATTTTTTTCGTGGATAACATTTTGGTCCTTCAATTTATTTTTTGGAGGAAAGTTTGCAATATAGAAATCCAATCGTTGATAAATGCAATTTTTTACGGGTTAAGAGATATATTTCATTTTCGTAAGGACCGATTCCTTCAATTTATATAAAATCATAGACCAAATTGTAGGTTTTTAATAATTTTCATGTTATTTACATTTTGGTCCTTTCATTTCATTACATAATACTACTCCAACCTTCATTACAAAAATTCACATCTAGCACAAATTTCGAGACAATTTCATTACCATTTCATTTCATAACCACCACAACCAAAAAGTCAACATATTTTTTTTTTTTTCTATCTATTTCCATTATCAATTATCAATTCTACCCCTATACAATTTTAAAAAACCCATACAATTATTTCAACCAACCACAATCATTACATACCCATTTTCATAATTTCACATCCAATTTTTTTCATTACATCTCAAACTTATCCAAACACCATTTTCATTACCATTTCATTACATAATTTTCTCATTACCATTTCATTACATAATTTTCTCATTTCATTACATACTTCTCACCCAAACACACCCTTAAATTTACACATCTTTCGTTTTAGTTACGTTTTGAAAATATGTATATGGAGCTAAAAAATCGTTAAAATATCTTTCGAATTAGCATTATTTTTCATTCTCATGAAAAAATGACATTAAAAATTATTTTATTGTTATTTATTTCGATATTAAAAAATCTCAAATATAATCTACAACAATTTTCTTTTTTTAAAAAATGTGATTGATGAAATTCATATTCTCTATTGACGAGGACTTTTTGTTGGTTGAGTGACTATAAAATAATAAAAAGTTAATGCTACGAACGGAGTTAGAGACTTCGCATAGGCTTCGATATTTAAGTTAGTTTTATTTAGATAAAGAATATAATGAGAATGATAATTGTGTAGAAAAAGAACCTGGCCAAGCCTTACCAAGGAGAAAAAAAAAAATAGAGAAAAAAAATATATATTATAATTATCAAGATATGGAGTTACTTTCAATTTGGACCTTTAAAATAATTAGTGTCACTGATATAGTCCTGAGGTAAAAGGTTTTATTTCAATGTTGATACATCACTATTTTTGAGCATTTGTCACTCAAACCCAGGACACTCATAGACTTGGTCAAACTTCAGTCCCGCACATGGTGGGGCAACCCTGGACCCAATCAAACATGTATCTCACCCACAATGGGTGGGCCATAGCCCCGTAGAGCTCATTTTCCCACGATGTATGCATTCCATCTTTTTTGGACTCCCACTTTCTCCACTTCTAGAGAACGTGGGTCTGAGCACATTTGGGGCACATTCGTAGCTCCTTCTACACTTTTTCACTCTATAAATACCCTTTCACATTTTTTTTTTCAAGGTTAACTACTCTTTTTACTAAAAATCACCTTCACACTCTTGTTCCCCTTTTAACTTGATCGTTGAAGTATTTTTCACAAAGCCCCATGTAAAGCTTTTGCACATTACTCAAAGTCACATCACGAGCAACCCCTGATTGAACTAGGTAGGCATGTAAAGCTTTTGCACATTACTCAAAGTCACATCACGAGCAACCCTTGATTGAACTAGGTAGGCTCTGATTTAATTCTAGTTTATCAAATATTATTCTTGTATCCAAGTTTCTTTCAATATTAATTGTAAAATTATTATAATATTACTATCATGTGCAAATTATATTCTTATTTAAATAAAAAATGTAAATTAATATTCCTTTAATTGAATATATGAAATTTTTGGATCTGAAGGTGATATTGAAAGAATAGCATTTTTTAAGAACTATTAATTGATGGTAATAATTTTCAAGGACTAATAAATGAAAGTTACTTTATCTGTCAAGAATAAAATATAGTTTTTTCTCTAATAAATATAAGATTATTTTGTTTAAAATAGAAGAAATTTAAGCTTTTTTGGGTAAAATAAGTATATATGAATAATTTTTGGAAAGAAAATGTCTTTTATTAAATAACACATAGAGAATGGTTATGTAATTTTAATATATAATAGTAATTTTAATTCAATGAAGTGTATGCTTGGATATTTATAGTATATATCTATACTATTATATATGTACTTTTTGTTCATCCATCTGATTTTTAAGACTTTATTCGTTATGATTATTAATTTAGACTATAAAGTTACATAGTATACTTGACTTATGATGAGAAAACTATCTAACGAGATTAGCTATAATTACAAAATCTTAAATTCAAGATTTTATTTAAGTGATATTAAATTGTGTACTATTTGGACCAATCATCACACGTCTGTATATAACTATATATAACTATATATAGTCACGCAAAATGGATAATGGTTGTTGAAATTGCGGCTGTTGCGTGCTAAAAGAATCTTATTTACATTCTTACCTTAAGGTGTGAAGCACTGAAGTAGCAAATGAAGATCTATAAATAGATACTGATGATCAATACATATATAGCTAATAGATATTGTTGAGACGAGTTGAGCATGGACTATATAGATACACATAATATACTAAGGGTGGTTAGGCCAAAATGCAAATTCTAGAAACATACACCAACATGCAAATATATATTTATGATTCAATTGGCTTGTTAAATCATCCACCTCTACCCAATTGGTAAGGAGTCTCAGTCAACTTATAACCCAAAAAGTTGTGAGTTTGATTTTCACTGTGGATGTAAAGGCCTTGTTGGTATGCGATCTGTAAGTACGTCTATAAGCGCTCATAGAGCCTAGAGACCTGGCATAACCTTGGTGAGCCTCCAGAACTCAACTCACTTAAACTTTCTATTATAAAAAAAAAAAAAAATATCCACTTCTGTGACATATAATTATATACAAATTAAATACCAATATTATATATATATATATATATTTATAAAGCCTCCATACCATCAAGCTCTCACTTCACTTTTCCACTACTCAACTGCTTGCACACTTGCTTGGATATATATGGACAAAACATAGTGGTATAAATGCCATGCTTAATTGCATGAAGGACATAACTGAAATTTCGTTGTGTATGTATGTATGTGTGTATATATATATATATATATATATATAATATGACTATTTGTGGACAATAATGCAGTTGGAAACAAAGCATCCAACAAGCTGATCCTTGAAAGGAAATAATTTGGACGAATAAAAGTGTCAATAAAAGGTCTCTCTCAATACATTATAATATGTAGATGAGCTTTATTCGTAATCAAATTTTGTAGTTTAAAACGAGAAAGAAAGAACAAAGAAAACAAAAAGGGTTTCCGAATGATGTAGAAGATTATGGTAACTAGATAGGAACTAAATAATATTAATGTGATGATGAGAGAATTATATACACATGTATCTTGCCACAATGCCACTTGCGAGACGCTTTTATCTTATAAACAATATGATTTTATTAGAATGATTTTTTTTTAATAATTCAAGTCGATCACAATAGTTAATATCATGGCATTTTCTTATAAAGCTAATTGCTACCATAAGAAAATAATATTATGTGTGTGCTGAGGTTAGTATCATAAACTTGAGATTAAAAAATTAATACAAAATTAATATCAGTGATTATTAACAGTACATTATTTATGAAACACAATAAACTCTTAAAGATCAAAGACTCGATGTCATATTTTATTTATAAAGAATTTTGTTTTTGGTAAATCAATGCAAATAACATTAGATAATGAAAGAGATATTACAAGAGTGTGTGCAGACAAGAAGATAGAAAGTTGAGTTGCTGGTAACAAAGACAAAACAACATATAAGAGAGAATAAATCATCATCACAAAAGAGAGGTTATAAATTATTTTTGTGCAGTAGGATAATAACAATATTACAATATGATTCTACAATTAAATTTTGAATTTTCATATTATGAGCTAGTTCAATGCCATAAAATACACCCCAAAGTTAACTAGTTACGTTAGGATCTGCCTATACGATGTTTATGAATTAGCCATTATTTCAACACACTTGGGTGTTTTATCTGTAATTGAGACTTACAATTAAGCAGGAATACATAGGAAGTGAGACGAAGTAATTAAAAAGGATAGATAAAATAAAAGTTCATGCATATATATGTACTAATTAATTATTAGCACTTTTCTTTTCAATATATATAGATAGATATATATTAATTGATAACATGCAGAGAAATGAATATATATATGCCATGAATGGCATTATTCCAAGTGACTTCTAACTAATAAGTTTTGATGTCCACAGAGAAATTGAAAGGGACAAATGGAGAAGAATGGCGATGAGCCGATGATGATATTGTTTAATTAAAAACCGAAAGGCCAATCTCAAACCTACGAAGCATGGACACTTTATTTGGAGGACGTGTTGTCGTGTCAGACACGTGTCCGTGTCCGACACCCTACAATACTCACACGACACATATTTATAAGTTTCAGAATATAAAATCAAATTTGTGTGACTTTAACATAACAAAACAATATAAAATAAAGACATATATTATGAATAGATATTATAATTTTAAAAGTTTTTATCAAAATTCATGAATTTTTAATTATTTTTATATATAAATATATGTCGTGTCGTGTCGTGTAATTTTAAGAATTTGACGTGTCGATGTGTCTGTATCCGTATCGTGTCCAGTGTCAGTGTCAGTGTCAGTGTCAGTGTCAGTGTCCATGCTTCATAATCCCAAACAAATTAAAATACAAAAAGTGATAAAGAAATATGCTACCTGCAATATAATATATATTGAATAAGATGTATAGGTGTGCTAATGCTAATGGTTTAATTAATTACCAAAGGAGAACACCCAATAGAATGGATTGATGACTAATTTGGACATACTAGTATACTTTTTTTCCATTTTTTTTTTGCTTGTCAATTTTTGCTTCAAAAGTTTCATAGACATATATAATAACTAGGGGCTTTGCGTGCCTTAACGGGCACGCAAATATGTATGTAGAATAAATAAGGGACTAAATTGTTAACTTAGTAAAGAAAGAGAGACCAAATAGTAAATTTTCTCTTATTTTTTATTTCATAGACTATAGTTTTAAACATGAACGACCAGAAAGGGGTGGAGCCATATAATATAAGATATAAATCATAAAAATAAAATTTTAAAAAATTAGAAATAAAGATATATATTAATATAATATAATCATGTACAAAAATAAACTAAAACATGGTATATTAGCACTAAAATATATAAAATATAATATCGTGGATACATACAAATATATTAAAAAGTAAAAAATATATATTAAAAAAATTGATAAATCGTTCATTGAATCAATTCAACTATTAAATTGGCCAGTTTTTTTTAATTGGTTTAGACAGTTTTTGAACTAGTTTTTCTGTCAGCAAGTATTTAAATATAATTCTTCTAAACTGAATAGCTAATCATTGATTCACTGATTTGGTTTAATTAGCAGAATTTAAATCTTTTTAATGTGTGATAATAACAACAATTATAATGGGGTGTGGGGCATAATACTGACCCTACGTAATCATATCATGAAGCACCAAATATCTCATAATCTCACTTATTCATTAGAAAATGGATAATTACTATTCCTCGGCATCTCAAGTAAATAAATTTTGTGGGCCCGAAATCTTGAGGGTATGGCTTAAAAAATCATTAATATTGTGTGATTGAGGGTGTTCACGTACAATTCTTTATATTTTTTGAGTAATATAATATGAAACATGGAGAATTCATTTTGAGAACGTGTCGCTGTGTCAAATACGTGTCTATATTCGACATTCATACGACACTCACACGACACATATTTATAAGTTTTAAAATATTAAATCAATTTATTATTACTTTAACATAACAAACAGTAAAAAATAATGACATAAAAGACATATACTATTTCAGACAAAAAAAAGACATATACCATGAATTGATATTGTAATTTTTAAAGTTTTCATCCAAATTTATAAATTTTTAATTATTGTTATATATATATAAATATATGTCGTGTCGTGTCATATAATTTTAAAAATTCAATGTATTGATATCATCGTGTCCGTATTCATACTTCTTAGATAATATAGTTTGTTTTGAGTGTTTTTGTGAGGTACTTTGATAATTAATAGTAAGGATCATGAACAAATATATATAAGTGGAATAATATGATTTTTTTTTTTTTTGATAAAATAATATGATCAGTATTTCTAAATCTAATTTACTTAAATCACTCTATATAGTATCTATTTTAAGTGTTTTTTCTTAGGGCTTCCGGCCATGATTATATGCCTTTTATTTATTATTAAAAATTGACTAGCTAATTATCAGGTATATATATTATAGGTCTAATTAAGTCTAGAGTGATTGTACATGTATAATTATTAAAGTGTAAATAGATAGTAAAGTGTAGGCCAAATCTAGTGCAGTTGATGATAGGTGATCAATTGATTAGGGTTACACAATTAAGAGTAGACATGACTACAAGTATATTTTTATTTGAATATTGCCTACATATAATGAATGTTAAGGAGAACTATAGTTTAACATAGAAAGATCTAAATATCAGAGTAGGCATGACTACAAATATAATTTTATTTTATGTATCTCATTACCATCCTATTTAGATTCAATAATTCTACACTCAAACTAAAACTCAATAATGAACAAAGTTCAGTCTAGAAAATAGGGTCAGTGATAAACTCTAGATTTGAATTTTATTAAAGAAAATATTTATATTTAATATCAATAATGTCTCAAATAGAAATACTTTCAGTAAAAAAAAAAAATATTTGTGATCGAGAAACTAAAGAAAATCATGTAAATTCAATGAGTCAATTTTAAAAATATATTTATAAATAAGATATAAATATTTTGGTTTTCTATGTATAGACCAAAAAGAAAGAAAAAGAAAAAAGAAAAACACGTTCATCACATTTGTTTCAATAATATGATATCTGTTAATCTTGCACCACTAATAAATGAAGGAAATCATTTTAATTTTTCCCCTAAAAGTGGGCCATGTGGGGCAGATAATTAACTGTAAGCATGGTGAGATCCAACCCACCACCAAGATATAGCTAGATCCATATAGTGGGTACATGTAGTACAGCCTAAAAGCAAAGCAAAAGCACCCACTTTAAAGCTTTTCAAAATTAATATATATATATATATATATACATATAGCCTTTTAATTTACCATTTAGCTAGTAATACAATGCTTTTCTTTTCTTTAAACTTTTCAAAAGGAAAAATGAAAAAAGAAGGCTTCTCCAATCTCCTCTTGTCTCCGCGTATAATTTATAAATTTATATTCTAACATCCATTATTATACTACACCAACTACTTTCATTTCCTTCTTCCTTCTTCTGTATCCTTGTTTTCAAGCCGAAAAGTACACACATATATATAGAGAGAGAGAGAGAGAAGATTTGCACATCAAATTAGATTTAATTAACTTAACCCATTTTGCCAAATTGATGCATTAATTAGTATCCTAAACAGATTGTGAGATCTAACCACTTGCATTCTATGATGTGATTATCTTGACTACATGGGAACCTTCTGAATCTATACATACATATATATTATTCTTCTCAGATCTAATTGGTGTCTTACACACAATGCAACTAACAATGAAGAAAGTGTTCTTTTTATATGTACAAGGAATATAATTAGTTATCCCAAGTAAATAAATTATATTAAAGAAAGCTAATTAGATAAGATTTGTACAAGAGGACGGGAGGGACGTCCTTGATTTGTTTTCTCAAATAGTATTTACTATTTAGTAGTGACACTGATATTATTATATATATTAGTATATTACAAACTGATTTTGATGTATTTGAATATATATATATATATACCCATCAATCAGGGTGCTAATCAACTTTCCAGCTATCCCTACTAGCTATGTGTTTAGCTGTTTGAAAATTACATGACAAAGTTCTATTATATTAGATTAACTAATTAATTAATTACTATAGCTAGTAAGGCGCTTATCAATAAAACATTGATGTGCGGATATATATGAAACTTTACTATTGGATATCTACATGTAGAACAACACTAGCTAGTAACCAGTAATTAACTAATCCAGATGAACTATGTATAATTTTATATATAATTAATTTAATGTGTACACTAATCTGAATAACTGAAATTAAGTAGTGTTTGTTTTACTTTTAATTAACAACATCCACATGGAATAGAAGCAAATAGTGTAAAGTTGCTTTTGCTTTGGTTTTTAGTTATTTTGGCAGTGAGGAAGAATCAATAACCATTGGTTAATTAATACGAGAATTGTTGGATTTTATGGGTTAAATATTCGTCCATGTGGGAGTCTAATTGGGTTATAGGTTGATTCATTGGAATATGAACTATTTTAATTATATCACACATCGGATAGTTAGTAGATGGGAGTTCTCCCATTCTCCTATAAATAGAAGTGTTTCCCCATCATTCAAGTTGTTAGCTCAGTCCATGTGTTGGGGGCTCTCATATTGAGAGAACCCACAGTCGTGGAAACATAGTTCTACCTCTAGTAGGTAGAGTCTCACCATTTGGTGGAGTTCGTGATGAGGAGATCAACGTTTAGGCGCTAGCAAGATATAGAGTATTAGGGATGGCGTTCAAGTTAGTAAGTTTGGCATTATGTTTTTGATACTTTCTTGAATTTATAATTAAGATTCGAATTTCGATTATTGGAGATCCAAAATCTTTCAAGGATTAACAATGAATAGTAATGTTGGAGTATGGAATATTACTCAAGAGCCAATAAGAAGAAAGATAAAAGGTTTTTCCTATATAATAGTGAGTTTCAATATAAATCAAATTATTCATCTATGGATTTGATATAATTTTGTTTTGGTTTAGTTTGATTTTAAATACTATCATGTATATCCATGAATGAGAGACCTTTTTTTTTTTCTTTTGAACTACTTTCAACAAAAAAAAAATAGACAAGCATTTGTCTTTTTTTTTTTAACATTTTCAAAGGTAAATGATGAAAAGAACATAAATTGTGTTCAAATATTGTAACGAATTGAATGCAACCACATTTTTTGTGTTCAAAAAATCTGTTTCGTAAGTATTCCTTGGGTTCAAGCAGCCTTTGAATACAGTTAACAAAATTTTTTTTGTCTTCAATTTCACGCTGTCACCTCACTTTCTTCTTCTTAACATAATGAGTCTCTTTGTCACACCTGACATTTCGAAGGAAATGTCGTTTATAATTTAAAAAAAAATCGCCACCAAATTTTTAAGAAAAACTTAAAAAATTATTTTTTATGAAAATGTTTTGAAAAACAATGGATAAGGCTTAATTTACAGTTGAAAATTAGCTTGGTGGAAGAGAAGTGTGAGTTTAGATTAGAGTTTTTTTTACTTTAGGGGCAAAATGACACAAATAACCCTCCTTAAAACCCACTTTCTCAAAAGTGCCCTTCCTTGCCTTCTTCAATTATAAAAATGTCATTTTGCTCTCATTTTTCTTTTCTTTTTTTTTTCGTTTTTTCTCTTAATATTTCATTATTATGATTTTTTCTTTCTTTTTTTTTTTTACTTTCATCATTCTCCTTTTAGCCCCTCCAAAGTTTTCTAAGTTGCAAAATGACCCAAACCAAATGAGATATTCACAGTCTTTTTCTTTTTTTTGGCTTGAACATAATGAGTTTCTACTAAATACTTTTCATGTTAAAATATTATACTCTTTTTATAAAAAAAAATTGAGAAGAAATATCAATATCCCACTAACATTAGAGAACATGACCTCTCGATCTTTTTGAAAGTTTATATATATGAAAAATTTATATATTACCTATTAAAATAAGACTTTTATATTGATTAGAAAATTCAAATCTTTACTCTTGTGGATTAAGTAGTCAAATTTTAATTAACTATGTCTTTTTTATTAATATTATTTTTTTTATAACTAAACAAGATTGTTATTAAACTTTGTTACAATCTTTGAATACTATACGCCTTGCATTATCCTCCACGTTACAGTAAAACAAAACAAAAGAAGAAAAAGAAAAAGTAGTCTAACAACAAAAATAAATATCTGTGAGGAGATATTTATTAGTTAAAAGTAGTTCAGATTAGAAAGAAAAATCTTAAAAACCATGCATTCCCCCAGTTTTATTTATCATGATCTCTTTTTGGCAAAAACACCTATTTCGTCCCCAAATTATTCACTTGCTCTCAATTTCGTCCCCAATCTTTCATATTTTCGTCAATTTTATCATTTGCTCTTATTTTAGCCAAATATTAACGACAAAATCTATGTGACTAACGATATATAATATAAACTTGATAGAAAAAGAAACTCAAATCCTAATTAAGATTTGAAAACTGGATGCAGTTTGTCTTTAATTTATTAAAAGAAGTTAATCAAAGGATAAAATTGACGAAAACGTGAAAGATTGAGGACAAAATTGACAGCAAAAAAAGATTGAAGATGAAATTGACAGTAAATATAAAGTTTGGTGACGAAATGAGTACTTTTATCTCTCTTTTTTATCAAGTCATAATTCATGAATAACGAAGGATATTCTTTTACTGTTTTACATTTACAATATCCTCTTCCCATCATCAGGTGTATCTAGCTAGCTAGCTAGGGTGGGTTGATTACAACTAGTGTAGTAGGGATATACTAATACTATAGGATCAAATCCAACTAATCAAAACACACCAATAATATAATTCCACACGATTATTATATTGATTAATTAACCAAAACCCATCTTCCACGTGGCAATTCCTCTTGCGTTTAATGTTGGATTAGGGACCCATCTTCCCCTATTAAAGCCAGCCAATCACACACAAAAGCCCCCACTTAGTGGAACTAGCATCCATCCTTCCATATATATCCATGTGCTTGAAAATCCATCACTCAATTACAAATTTCACTACACATCATAAATAATAATTAAATTCTTTAAATATGATATTATGAGTTTGAATTGAATTATATATATTAAAAAGTTATTAATTAGTAAAGATCGATAAGGTTACTCCAATGTAATTTTGAGGTTACAAGTTCAAATTTTAAAATCAACCTCTTCACTTGTAGAGACAAAATTGTATATATACATTTAACTATATGCAAACCCCACTTAGTGTGAACTTTAGCCACTTTTTTTTTTTAAGTGAAGATGAAACTTATACATTTTTTATGATCTTCATATCTTATAAAAATGATTTTTAACTGTCAATTAAGATGCGGTGCTTAACTCTTAAAAAGAGAAGGACATAAAACAAATCCTCTTGATTATGAATAATTTAATGAACCATTATTTCATTCATGACTAACTAATTATATCCTAATCAAACCCCACTACATCACTTTATTTCACTTTCTTTTATATATAAATACTATGTACAAACATAATCCCCTTAACCCAAAAACACCTACATCTCCAATTCATCAATTATCATCACAACATATAACAAAATGTGTGCTTCTTCTTCCTACTCTTCCTTTGCTTCTCATCTTCTTGAACTCCAATTCCACTCAAGAAAATTATTATTCCTCCATAATTCCCCACTCACTCAATCTCCAAATAACCCATCACCACCCCACAACACCACCAACAACAATTCCTCCTCCTCCTCCTCCTCATCGGATCCCTACCTTGGTGATGCCGGCAACTTCGATGCCAACGTTGTCATGGTCCTCTCTGTCCTCTTGTGTGCCCTAATCTGCTCACTTGGTCTCAACTCCATCCTTAGATGTGCCCTAAGGTGTTCCACCATAGTCCTCAATAATAATGATCCAACAAACCCTAATAACCCTAACCCTAATAATCCTTCTGCTCGTGTTGCTAACACTGGAGTGAAAAAGAAAGCCCTAAAAACCTTCCCTACACTCACATACTCCCCAGAATCCAAGCTTCTCATCCCTGCTTTGGATTCTGAGTGTGTGATTTGCCTCTCAGACTTTAACAATGGCGATCGCCTTCGGATTCTTCCCAAGTGTAACCATGGCTTCCATCTTCGTTGCATTGACAAGTGGTTAAGTTCTCACTCTTCTTGCCCTAAGTGTAGACACTGCCTCATTGACACGTGTCACAAGATTGTTGGCTCTAATAATTCTTCTTCAACTTCATCATCATCTTCATCACAACCAATATCTATCCCACAGACCATTGTGATGATTGCTCCATTAGAACCAGAGAGCTTGGTACGTAATTATAGGGGGATTAATTAGCTAATTTTGCTTGCTTAATTACTTCTTCTTTTTCTTTCTCTTAATTCTGTCGTCATCAATGAATTTGTATATATAGAGTCGAGATTAATTAATTATCCAGAGAGTTGTTTTGTTTTACCTTTTTAGTTTTGAGTTTTCACTTTTTAGTTACATATACCCCCTAAATGTTTATAGCTAGCTAGCTAGCTAGCTCCAACGCAATTGTATGTAGTACTTAATTGCATTCTTTTCATCAGTAATAATAATAGAATTATTGTATAATTTAATATTTGGAACCAGTAGTTAAAGTGGTTGGGAATTGAAAAGCCATTTTTTTTATAAGCATTCAAAGATTGACGAGTATCTATATATATGAGTAAAAAAAAAAAAGAATATATATATATATGGAGTGAAGTATTAATGGAGCATAATATGAATGGAAGCTGAGACTGAAGGCACTAACGGCTTTTCAAATCAAATCAATTGTACGAAAAGGGAAATGTTGAGAATTTGAAACTTAGTACTCACACAAAGTGTATCACTGCCACACCCATTAATATATATATATATATATATATATGATGGCGGCTCAACTTTGATTAGCTTATTAAGCTAAACGCATTTTTAAATGCTTTGGTTATTGCAGCATAATATGGTGACTGTGCATGAGTCAAAGCAAAATGTGAAAATTAAGTAACATAATACATTATTATTATAACTTTAATTTAAAAGGGGGTAATTAAAATGGCTTTTCAATTAACATAATACATTAACAAAATCATTCCAACCACTAATTAAAATTAACCAATAATTCATGGTTGGAATGATTTTGTTAACAACCATCCCAGAACTAAGTTTGTGCCTATATATACCTTATCTTGTTCCATATTAGTATACAGTAAGTATATATACATATATATATATATATATATCGATGGTGGATATATACATACCAGGCGATTAGTTTGAGATTCCTGATCCCATGAATTATTAATGTAGTGGAAGAACAGTGTATGGCAAGGTATGAGATTCCGTTTTGAAATGGGATCATCACTAATTTGTAAATGTGAAATTATGGCCAAAGAATATTAATGCTAATCAATGTAATGATGATGTTGCACACTATAGAGGAGACAGAATAAGGTAGCCACTATCCATGCAGGAAGGTGGATCATATTATATTTTCATATCTTATCCTAATCTCTCATTATTCTCTCTCCTTCCAGAAATATATGTTGTATACATTAATATACATATATCCTTGCTGGCTCAAAATAAAAAAACATATATCCTTGCCAATGACTCTCATCTTGGGTCGAAATTCAAGTCATTGGTGTTATTATTTTTCTATGTTACTTTATTGTACTATGTACCTTTAGACTAAAGCTAAGCAAAATTAATCATCATGCCCACATGATTAAAAATAAATTTAAGATTTCACAAAAAAAAAAATGTTTGAAATACAACGTTAACGAGCTTTTAAATTCAGGCCCCAAACAAAGGAGCTTTTAACCTGGCTAAAAAATGGACAAAAGGACTCAAGAAGCAAGTATGAGCAGATTATTTGAAGATTAAAGTGTAAATTTGGTCCTTTATATTTTGGTTAACTTGTAAATCAGATTTTTTTTTTTAGATTTGGTCTCTTATCTTTTGATCAGGTTGTAAATTAAACCCTTATATATTTTTGTTAACAAATTTAGTCTTATTATATCTTTATAAAATGTTCCACTGTTAGTCTCACTCTAAACTCCATCAATTTCCCTCGTTAAGTGTGAACGGATAGCTGACGTGGAGGGTCAAAATTGGAAAAGAAAAAGAAAGATATAAGATCAAAATTGCAATTAATTGCAAAGATAAATGACCAAAATTGCAACTTACTCCAAAGATAAGAGACCAAAACCTCCTCCAAGTTTGTTGTCAACATCATACTTAACAGAGGGAGATAGATAGAATTTAGTGTGAGACTAATGGTGGAAATTTTTACAAATATATGGCACCTATGAAGCATGGACACTTCATTTTGATATATAGCATGTCGCCGTGTCAAACATATGTCCATGTCCGACACCCGTACGACACCCATATGACACATATATATATTTATAAATTTCAGAATATGAAATCAATTTTTTGTAACTTTATCATGGAAAACAATAAAAATAATCACATATGACATATATTATGAATACACGTCGTAATTGTTAAAATTTTCATCAAAATTTATGAATTTTTAATTATTTATATATATAAATATATGTCGTATCGTATAATTTTAAGAATCTGGCGTGTCATGTGTCTGTGTCGGTGTTGTATCCGTATCAATGTCATGCTTCATAGTATGACACTAATTTTACAACCTGATAAAAAAAATATGTGACTAAATCTAAATAATAATAATAATAATAATAATAATAATAATAATAATAATAATAATGGACTGTTGTGATGCCTTCATATGCGGTATATCCTCTCTTACTCATCCAAAGGCCCCAAGGGGTTTTTTTTTTATTAAAATAATACCAAAAAAATAAAAAATTACTGGGATCCCCAAAAAAATAAAAAAAAAAATGACCCAAATGGGTTACACATTTTAACTTTTTTTATTAAAAAAATACCTAAAATCGTGCTCTTGAGTGCGATTTTCAGCCTGCAAGTCGCACTCCAAAACACGATTTTAAAGGTCAATGTTGAGTAAATTTTTTTAGGGTAAATTACAGTTTGGTACTCTGTGCTTTAACCCTATTTCACTTTGGTACCCTGTGGTATTCGCCATTAACACTTTGGTACCATTTGGAGCTACTTTATAATTTTAACCATAAAATATTTTTCCAAATTACATATTGACCCCCCAAAAAATTTTAAAGTTTTCATTTTAGTCCCTAGATAATATGTATCTAGGGACCTATTTGTAATTTTCTGAAAATTTTTTGGGTTAATATATAATTTTTTAAAAACTTGTTATGGTTAAAATTATAAAAATTAGCTCCAAAGGGTATCAAAGTGTAATTTACTCTTTTTTTTATTATTTTTTATTTTGCAACAGTTTTAAACTGTTGCTGATCTAAATTTTTTATTATACTTTGTTCATTGCAGCGGTACAATTCGCTGCCAATTCTATTTTTATTAAAAAAAATTGTTTACTTAAATACACATTTAAACCACAGGACTCTATCTGAAAATAGGCCAAACCACAATGCCCTTTTCTATAATTTATCCTTTTTTTAAATAAACTAAAATGATATATATCATTTTTTTAGTCCTTGAAAGATTAAAATAGTGTATTGATATCAGTATATCATTTTAATCTTTCAAAGACTAAAAAATATATCATTTTAGTTTATTTTAGTCTTTGAAAGATTAAAATGGTATATTGATATCAGTATACCATTTTAATCTTTTAAGGACTAAAAAATATATCATTTTAATTTATTTTAGTCCTTGAAAGATTAAAATGGTATACTGATATATCAATATACCATTTTAATCTTTCAAGGACTAAAAATATATCATTTTAGTTTATTTTAAAAAATTTAATCAATTTAGTCTCTTAAAGATCAAAATGATATATTTTTTAGTCTTTGAAAGATTAAAATGTTATACTGATATCAGTAAATTTAGTCCATTTTAATCTTTTAAGGACTAAAAAATATATCATTTTAGTTTATTTAAAAAAATTAATCAATTTAATCTCTAAAAAATCAAAATGATATATTTTCTAGTCCATTTTAAGTAAACCGCCCCAAGGATGTGATAAAGATTATGGGTATTCCCAAAAGGCCCTTAAAGCCTAAAGGCCGAAATGCGATTATTGGCTTTTTAAGTATCTAAGGGCCCAAAGATGTGTGAAGGATATATGCCTAAGGAAAGGAGCAAAGGGCTCTCAACGACAAATTGTCCCAATGCGGCTAAAAGCATATATATATATATATATATATCCTAAATTCCTAATTAAGGAGGACTTTTTCTTTTCTTTACTCAGCTACAATTATTAGTAAATAAAATCGAATTAAAATTAGGTTCAAGATCAATTTAAAAAATCATAAAAATATATAAAATTAATTTAAAATAAATGAGAATATTTATTATTAATTTGAAATTTACCCCATACATATGAATTTATCCTCAAATATATAATTTTTAATAAATTATATTTATTATAAAAATAAAATTTTTATGGAAGTATTTAATTTTTATAAAAAAAAATTCTTTTTAATTAAAAAATCATAATTATGAAGGTACATTTTAAAAATTATAAATTTCATTTCTTCTCAATTAAAATAAAAAATATATGTCTTAAATAGAAAAAAATTAACATGTCAAGAGAATCATTATTTTTGTATTATTTTTCTCTTAAAAAAACATTAGTGGTTATGAGTTGAGAGTGAAGAAGGCCCACAATTTTTCTATGATGCAATTATATTAGAGGTCAGAAATCTAATTTGGTCCCTAATGTTTACCCTAAGTTCTTTTTTGATCTCTACTACTTTTTTGTTTCATTTTGGTCCTTAATGTTTCTTAAAAGCTTCATCATTGCTCCCTCACTATTGAATATGGTCATATCTATTTTATTCCAAACTCGAATACAATTAAATCAGAGCTACAAGTTAAATTTGATGAGTTCTTTCGTAACCTAATTGGAGGCATCGACAAACGAGGTCAAATTGAACATGAAATCAGACTTGAAAATGGATTGCTTATTTCATTAATTTGGTTACATCTCTCTCGTTTCAAGTCTAAATGTAGCGGAATCGTTACTCTTGATGAGCTCTTTATTTGTCTAGTTAGGAATGTTGACAAACAAGGTCAAATAGTACTCCAAAAGTTAATATTGATGTTTTGACCAAACTCACTTTTGAAGTACTATTTGACACATTTGGCAATGACCCTAACTGGATAGAGAAAGAACTCATCAAGAGTAATTTGTAGCTTCGATTTTGTAGCACTCGAACTTGAAATGAGAGAGATATGATCAAATTCATAAAATAAGTGTCCCATTTTCGGGCTTGATTTCATGTTTGATTTGACCTCGTTTGCCGATGACTCCAATTAGGTAAAGAAAGAACTCATCAAATTTAACTCGTAGTTTTGATTTAATTGCATTCGGGTTTGAAACGAACGATATATGACCATATTCAATAGTTAGGGACCAATGATGAAACTTGTAGAAAATGATAAAGACCAAAACAGAACCAAAAAAAATATTAGGAATCAAAATAGAACTGGAGGTAAACATCAGTGACTAAAACAAGTTTTTGACCTATATTAGAGGAGTTATAGTTATAAAGAGGGAGAAAAAGAAGTGGGTCCCAAAAATCCAAAGAATAGTTTGGCAACAACAAATAGGAAGGAGGCAATCTCACCTTATCCACACGCCCACCACATTCTTCCAAGTTTTGAATCCCCACCCATTATCCCATTTATCCTCCTTTCCTCTTTCTCTTCTAAATTCTAATCACCACACTCAAAAACAAAAGCCTCTCATCACCCAAAAATCCCACATCATCACACCACACACAGCTCAATCATATTCTTCAATTCAATTATTCATGGCTACCATGAACTCTAGCGTCTTGGCTTGCCGCTACGCCATTTCTGCTTCTGCTTCTTCACCTTCTTCTTCTTCTTCATCTTCTTCATCATCTGTTTCTGTTTCTGTTGCTCCCAAATCACAAAATGTGAAATTGGTGAAGCAGCAACAAGACCAAACAGGGAGGAGGGCTGCAATTTCTTTGTTGGCTGCCACCATTTTCACTTCTGCTGTTGTTGCTGCTAATAATAATGCTAATGCAGGTGTCATTGAAGAATACCTTGAGAAGTCCAAGGCCAACAAGGTCTTCTAAAATTCTTAATCATATATACTCTTGATTTCTCCATTATAATCCACCTTCATTATTTCATTTCTATGTTACTCATATATATGTATATGTATACATATGCACACACACAGGAATTGAATGACAAGAAGAGGTTAGCAACAAGTGGGGCAAACTTTGCAAGAGCATACACTGTGGAATTTGGAACTTGCAAATTCCCTGAGAATTTCACTGGCTGCCAAGATCTTGCAAAGCAGAAGGTAAATTAACTTCTACCCAAAACTATATTATATTTCAGGTTTCTTAATTTAGCATCAGGATTCAATTTTGGATAAATTAACAATTCAATCTTTAAAAGATCATCGAATTAAAAATTCGGTCCTTCAAAGATTGAATGCACGTACAGTTTAGTCACTGAAAAATTAAAACCCTATACTTATTTGTCCTTTTCATGCACAAACTAATATATCATTTTAATTTTCTAGTGATTAAATAGTAGACACGATTTCAATTATTGAGGGACTAAATTATATATTCTTTCAGATTTTTTAAATACTAAATTATTAATTTATTCGTTTGTCCTTTCTCTTTAAAACTAAATTTGATTAGTTTTACTTTAATCTCTTAACTTTAAAAGATTAATAGATACAGAGTCAATAATAAAACTAAGTTAATATTAGGTTGTTATATATATATATACTAGTTTTAGTCTTGATTACTTAAGTTTATATTTGAGATTTCTAGTTAGATTTTAGACATTTAATAAAACAATCAGATACAAAACTAAGTTATTAGATTGTTATATTTATAGCAGCACCAGTAATACAGAGTCAATAACAAAATTTATATATTTGCATGTCACAGTTCAGGATCGTAATCTACTAATTGACTTAGACTTCTAGATCAAAAAGTTTAACCAATCTTGAAGATCATTTTTTTCATTGGCTATTTGTTTTCTGGGAATTTAATTTGTTGCAGAAAGTGCCATTCATTTCTGACGATTTGCAGCTTGAATGCGAAGGAAAGGACAAATATAAATGTGGATCTAATGTATTCTGGAAATGGTGATCATTTCACATTATATTGCTTTCTGTAAAACAACCTCACCTACTCTGTTTCACTATTCTACCTTCTCCTTTCATAATGCAATCCTATCTTAATTTCCGCAACAACAATCTTTTTATTTATTCATTCTCGTCCTTACCATCTACTGAATTGCTCTGTTGAGTCAACAATAATTTTATGTTATTTTGGTCTCACTTCAACTAAGTTAAGCAATTGTTTGAATGTTAAATTTCAAACCGATGCTTCTCGATCCACATCAATCATTGAATTGGTATTGAAGTATATTCTTTAGATCATAGGCTAAACTGTGTATTTCAATCTTTTAAGGATTAAGTTATCAATTATATAATCTTTTAAAAATTGAATTATTAATTTACTCAAATACAAGTCCTTACTCAAATTTTAAAGTAGTAGATGAGGGTTATTTTGTTTTTTGTGAACTTACAATTGACAATCACTATCCGTAGAAAAACCTAGAAAATTTGTGGAACTATATTAATCACTTCTTATAAAGGAAATGACATTCAATTCTAGCTTTCATGTGTCAGCTTTCCATGTTCCTCCAAATGCTAATCTCTTGAAATAAGGCATGATGATAAACAATCCAAGAAAATTTTAAGAAGCAACACCAAATTATGGGTTAAGTTAAAAATAGGGCAATAGTTAAGTAAAGTTTCTTATATCTTTGTAATAAGGCTCCCCAATTAACATTTGACATGTGTCAAATATTTTATACATGACCAATCAATCAATCATGATAGAGAGAATATTGAATGCATCTTTTTTCATTACCAATTATAAAAGAAAGAGAATGCAATTCAAGTTTGTGATTGGATGAACCTTATAGTAAAAATATAAAGAACTTTACCTAAATTTTTTTCCTTTAAAATACTTTAAACATATATTTAAAATAGAAAAGTTTTTTTTTATACGCTTTAAAATAAATAAGTAAATTACGCACCTCTTATAATTACAATTCAATAGTTACAATTCAAGTGAATCCTACCCTTACCTCTTATAATAACAATTCAAGTGAATCATACCTTTAAATACGAAGAATATTTTGTAACCAGTAGTTAACTCTTAAATAAATGACTCGCGATAAAAGAATTAGTGAGCAATAAATGCTCTTATTCACATTAAAACAAAATTAGTATCTTATTCTCATAAGATGTGCTTAATCGAATTATTTATTAAATAAAGGGTAAATTACAAAATAGGGTCCTGTGGTTTGGCCCCGTTTCAGATAGGGTACATGTGGTTTAAAAAGTTTCAAATTGGGGCCTGAGGTTTACGCCGTTTGCAAAATGGGGTCTAGGTGATTTTGGCCGTTAAAAATAACGGTGCACGTGATTATCACGTGCACCCTAACCTGACTTTTTTTTTTTTTTCTCAAATCCTAATTTAATCATGGTAGGCATCAATGGCAAGCACAAGTGGAAATTCCCCTTCCATCGTTCTTCTTCTCCCACTAATTCGAAGCCTCAAACAAAACACCCTCCCGACGAATACATCTGTACATGTCTTCTGAAGGAACTGTAATAGTGAAGCTGACCAAGCCAGTGTTGGAGTCATAGTCGAAGTGGGTTTCAACATCTCCTACAACACACTTCAATGGCTTCCGTGAGCAGTACATTCCAAATCTGCCACTTCCTCTGACTCTGAGCCCAATTGTTGCCGTCGCTGATCTCTCAGAACTGAGACTAGTGGTCAGCTCAGACTCAACCTCACCATCGAATGCTTGTGATTCTTCCGTGCGATTCTTGTGGATTTCAACCTCCTCAACAGCTCCTCCACTGTTGAACATATCCAGTAACCCTATTGGTGCAAACGACATGCTTGCTGCAATTTCCTGTCAAACAAAAGCAATATTTCATCATTTCATACCCCAAAATCATCTTGCCAGCAGGGAAAAACACTAACAATAACACTCACTCACACTGTCACACATGTATGTATTTATCAAGTAATAAAAGACTTACCTTGATTGGGCAGAAATGGAAAAGTTCATACTCCAGAACTTTCAGTGTCACTGGCACTGAAACCCCTTTGGGTAACCGATTTACCTCATCTGAAATGTGTATACCAGTTAAATTTCTATCAAGTTGAAAATGCAAGGTTCAACAGAAAGATTCAGGGGAGTGATTCTCATTTCTAACATCACCAGACTCTATCAAAATTCACAAGTATTCAAGTTATCAATCTTGACTAAACCAAAATAAGAACCTGATTCGACAAACTTGAGTGGCTTGGTAGCTTCCGGTCACACATTCGAACGAATTTCCGTTCAAGTCTGCACGGATTTGAGCTTCTCTCCGGATCTCAAAGACGGCACCCGACCCGATTTCTCCACCGTCATTCCCAATCTCGCCATCAAAACCACCATCTCCAACTGGTGCAAATCCTCCGGCGCCGAATACCCAACCGCGCCGGATTACGCCGCCGTCGAGAGGGTGGTTCGCGCAGCAATGGCGTCGTCCCATCAGGAATCGCCGGCGAAATTGAGGGTTTCCGAGAGGGAATTGCTGAATGCTGTGGCATCGTTGAATTTCGACTCCTACTCCAGCTCGTCGTCGTCGGAGGAATCGGTGATAATCGTGCCTAGTCCCGGCACGCCTCTGCCTCTAACCACTCGTCCCACCTGTTACTCCACGTCGTCGTCTTCTTCCGTGACCACCACCATCGAATCCGAATTCCAAAACCCTAACGCCCCAATTTCTGAAGAAGAGAACAAATTGGTGTCGAAGATGAACAGCAGCGAGATTTTCGAACAGCCCCAATTTCCGTGCACGTGATAATCACGTGCACCGTTATTTTTAACGGCCAAAATCACCTAGACCCCATTTTGCAAACGGCGTAAACCTCAGGCCCCAATTTGAAACTTTTCAAACCACATGTACCCTATCTGAAACGGGGCCAAACCACAGGACCCTATTTTGTAATTTACCCTTAAATAAATGCTCTTATTCACATTAAAACAAAATTAGTATCTTATTCTCATAAGATGTGCTTAATCGAATTAATAATAAATAAAAGAGAAAATTAGCAACTCGGTCCCTAAAATTTGGAGGCGTTGGCTGATAGATTCCTAAATTTTTCAAATTGTACAAGCAGGTTCCTGAATTTTGAAAACGACATACTTTAAGGTCCCTCTGTCAAATGGCTATTACAAAAAACCTGAGGTGGACATAAGGGAGGCTGATGTGCCTCGTTATTTGCTGATGTGTCCCGTTATTTGACACGTCAGCACCCGTTATCCTTAAAAAAAAAAAGGTCACGTGCATAATATTAAGCCACATCAGCATAAACAATAAAAAAAAAAATCTGATTTGAGCAAATAGGTCCCTGACCACATTCTTATCTCATTATTCTTAATTTCCCCTCCTTTACATTATCTTCATTCATTTTAGTCCCAAATCCTCAAAATAAAAATGTAAAATGTCCTAAAACTCTTCCAAATATTCCAATTTAGTCCCTAAAAGTATTAAAAACTCTAAACCCTAATAAAATATGATTTGAACAATTAGGTTCCTCACCCATTCTTAATCCCATTATTCTCAATTCTCCCTCTTTTTCATCATCTTCATTCATTTTGGTCCCAAATCCTCAAAATAAAATTGTAAAGTGTTTCAAAACTCTTCCAAACATTCCAATTTAGTTCTTAATCAAAGAATCTTTTAGGGACTAAATTGATACGCAAGGACTAAATTGAAATAACAAAAATTAAAAACCCTAAACCCTAAAACTCTAAACTCTAAACCCTAAACCCTAAACCTTAAACCTTAAACCCTAAAACCCTAAACTAATTTTACAAAAAAAAAACTGAATTGCCCAAAAACTGATTTTTCATCTTCATCTTCATCATCCTCACGCTCTCTCTCCTTCGCCATCCTCTTCCACTTCCTCATCCTTTGCCCAGAAATTGAAGAACACGAAGACAAGGCAACTTCCAGTAAGGATCTAAGTGAATCGATTGAACCCAGGGCTCGACTTAATCTGGTAATGACCCAAGTCATGACCGAGCCATCTGCTCTGAATCCACAAGAAACCCATGATTCCACCACATGCTAAATGAATCCAAGGGCCAGTACAACACACTACTGTTGGGAATCCTAGGCGCCTAACGCAGTGGAAGCAGGAAAAATAAAATAAAATAAAAGCGCCTAGGTCCTAGAATTCCCGAACGGATCCGCTAGCAGAATTTAAAACTTTTAGATAGTGGTATACCTCACGAGTTTCAATCGGATGGTTGTACAAGGCGTGTGCAAGGAGCCCACTCTCAGCGTTCTCCCTCTGCCGGTGATCCACACGAACAATTTCTCGGACACCAAGGTGCTAGCCTTCCGTTCTTTTCTCCAAAAGAACTAGGGACCAATCTACAGCACTTGAATTCAGGAACTCCTTCTTGAATCCAATCAGCAAAAGTGGCGCATAGAAGAAACCCCCCACAAAAACTCCTTCTTGCCTTTTCTTCTCTCACAAACCCTAGTTTTGGAGCCAAGTTGATTTTCACTAACTTTTAGCAAAAATCGACTTTTTCTCTCTATGGGTGCAAAGGTGCGATTTTCTCTCTCTCTACAAGGAGGAAGAAAATCAAAAGCTAGGGTTAGACTTGCTTAGGGAGCAAGTCGACTTGCTCCCTTAATATAGGTATAATATTTGGTGATTTTATTATTCCTAAAATCATGATATTCTGATAATATAATTATTTTAGGACTTGAATTTACAATTAAAATATTACCTTAATATTTTAATTTAAATTCAAATTGCAATCTCTGAGAATCAAATGGAAGATCAAATCTTCCCATGGGACCCACAGAGCCATGCGCCTATCTCCCTCATTTTATCTTGGAATTTTATAAATAAAAAACTTTCCTAATTCATGATTCACCAAGGATACTGAGAGGAGATCTCACCAAATCTATTTGAATCAAATCTTTTGATATCTCCATCAAATCTTTTGAATTCAAACTTATTAATTGAGTATAAAACAATTTTATTTATCCAAATAATCCAAAAGAGGTAATATTGGGGAATTTTATAATTCAATATTTTCCTAACTCTTAGGAATCTTATCTAAATTATTTTTCCCTAATATTTTAATTGTAAATAATTAATCCCCATTAATCATTTAACAATTATTATATTTAAACTTGTCCCACAAATTTAAATATTTCACAACTGTAGATTAATTAAGACAAGACTTAATGTCCCAGACATTTCGCTGTGTCTTAAATCGTGCCACCGGAGTGACCCACGAATTAACCCTAATTCGTGTCCCTTTTAAATGGTGTCCTGATCCTGCTCATGTGTGACCCAGCAGGCCCCACGTGAAGTTGGCAGAAAGTCATCTCCATGGCCTACAAGTCGTGAGAGGACTCTAGCAAGCCATCACGACTACCCAAAACACGTGAGTTATCGTTTTTACCAAAACCGACTTAACCTTAGTACCACCTTGTCAGAGACCCTATTGTCCTACGATATCTTGGTCATGGATTAGGCACAAGAAAGTCATCCATAATCCAAACCACAACTTTCTCGATTCCTTGAGTAAGTCCCAATTTCCTGAGTGACCACTCTTTTCCCTGGATAGACTCATCGAGGGCGCCAGTTAGATATCTCTCATCTAATGAGGGACAAAATCCCATCTTGGCCAATCCACATTCCTCAGCACGGCAATCAACCAAACCCGTACTTAGCCCTTATGGCTACCCTGTTACGGGCAACGTTAGACTAAGCCAAAGTCTGACAACTGCAACGCTGGAATAATGATGACCTCAGGTCTAAGGCATCGCTACAAACGTACAGGAGAGGCAAGCTGATGACTAAACCCATGCAGGACTCTCCGGGTCAGTCCAGCAACTCGTAACCCCTTACGTAATTGCACCATGACTCTCGTCCCAGCATCTAGTGCATGCATCTCTATGCACCGAGGTCATGCTGGTCTTAGTTCATTTTCGTTCCCACGAAAACAATCGACCAGGGATAGATTTAGATTAATTATCTCATAGTTAATCATGGACGCTATCATAGTAAACATACTAATAATATGATAACCATTAATTTATCTCTATAAATTAATCCAAATGTTCATAACATTTCACATAAAATGATTGGCCCTAGGGCACAATCTCCAACAACTACGCCATAAACGCTTAGGAAAAAGAGGAATGCCATGAAACAGAGAGAGAAGAAGACGTTCTGACCTTTGATTTGGTACAAACCCATTTTGGTGAAGTCGGCGACGAGATTCCAATAGTCTTTGGAGACGTCGGAGACTGTGTAGTCGCGGAGGTAAAATCTGGTGAAGAAGGCGTCGAGGCGTTTCCAGGCGGCGGCGAGATGGAAGGCGACGAAGGCGTCGGTAACATCTTGGGCGACGAGATTGAGAAGGGGAAGTTCACCGCCGAGTTGGTGGTTGGCCCAATCGGAGACGTTGTAGATCTTGCCCTGTATGGAAATCTATAGATCTCCGGGTTTCTTGTGGTTGCGGAGTTCTTGCTTCGAAATGTACTTCTTGGTCGTCGTGTCCGCCATTGTTTGCTAAAATGAAGAAGAAACAAAGGAAGAAGATGTTGCAGTATTCGATGAAGTATGGTGTTGGAGATGAAGAAGAGAAAGATGAAATGAATTGATGAAGATGACGATGATGGTGGATGAATGAAAGATGAAGATTAAAAAAAATAATAAGATGAAGATAAAGATTAAAAAAAATTAAGTTTTAGGAGATTCAGGGATTTAGGGTTTTTATTTTTTTTATTTCTATTTAGTCATTGTGTATCAATTTAGTCCCTGAAAGAACCTTGGATTAAGGACTAAATTGGAATGTTTTGAAGAGTTTTGGAATACTTTACAATTTTATTTTGAGGATTTTGGACTAAAATGAATGAAGATGATGAAAAAAAGGGAAATTGAGAATAATGGGATTAAGAATGGGTGAGGGACCTAATTGTTCAAATCATATTTTTTTAGGGTCTAGAGTTTTAACAGTTTTAAGGACTAAATTGGAATGCTTGGAAGAGTTTTAGGACACTTTATAATTTTATTTTGAGGATTTGGGACTAAAATGAATGAAGATGATGAAAAAGAGGGGAAATTGAGAATAATGAGATAAGAATGTGGCAAGGGACCTATTTGCTCAAGTCAGATTTTTTTATTGTATATGCTGATGTGGCTTAATATTACACACGTGATAGTTTTTTTTTTAAGATAACGGGTGCTGACGTGTCAAATAACAGGACACGTCAGCAAATAATGGGACACATCAGTCTCTGTTATGTCCACCTCAGCTTTTTTGTAACAGCCATTTGACAGAGGTACCTAAAAGTATGTCGTTTTCAAAATTCAGGGAGCAGCTTGTACAATTTCAAAAATTCAAGGACCTATCAGTCAGCACCTCCAAATTTCAGGGACCGAATTACTAGTTTTCTCATAGATAAAACTAATTATTACTCACCAATCAAGTCATCAATGATAGTTTTTCTTTTTTTTTTTTTTTTGCCACAAGTCATCAATGATAATTAGCTGCTTAGCACTCATTAGTCTACACTTCAACATTATCATTATTAATTTAGGCCCAAAGCCCAATAACACTATAAACCTAAATAATCGAGAAAATATAATATTCATGAAATGAAATTAAAGTATATAAAGTATAAATCCATATTTTCTCTTCTTTTTTTTTTCTCTTATTTTCTCTCTCATACTCCACAAAAATGTAGAAAAAGGAACTCTCGAGGATCCATTTCCTAGGGTATCACGGTAAATATTGAATCAGCATTTTATAAAAATAAAAATTCCAATCAATCAAACCAAACAGAAATTCCAGAATAATTTTGTTTTTTGGTCAAATCATGGCAGGAGATTACAGAATAATAAAACTTGAAGAAATTGTTCCAGAGGTCAGACCAGCTTCCAAGAGTTTTGGCCCACTTTTATTTATAACACGTTTGAAGCCCAATTAAACTTTAACTTCAATGACGGCCTTAACAACCCTATGTAAGCTTAGGCCCAAAAACTCTTGTTGACCCAATTTGATACCTATCAAAACATAATTAAATTCAGACCCAATTAACTTATTTTCCAAAATCATTTTCTTCAACCAAATTTAATTCTGACATAAAAAAAACAAATTTAATTAGTCCAAATGTTGAAAAGCTGAACAATAATAACATAAATACTTTTATTTTTATATTAAAAAAAAGTATACATAGTGTGCATTCAGCAAAACTTCGGGTAAAACTAAATTAATGAGAGGTTAAAGTGCACTTTTGGTCTCATAATTTTGGCAAAAATTTCAATTCGGTCCCATAAATTTTTTGTTGCAATTTTAGTCCCATAAATTTGGCAAAGGTCTCAATTTGGTCCCATAATTTTTTTGTTGCAATTTTGGTCCCATAACTTTTGAAAACGTCCCACCATTGGTTCCAAGCTGATTTCCATCCATTTTCTGTCATTAAAGATGATCTGATATATTGAGTTGAATGATGAAGTGACAAATATGGGTGAAGTAGATTTAACAGCAGATAATGGACGAAAATCAAGTTGTGACCAACGATGAGACGTTTTCAAAAGTTATGGGACCAAAATTGTAACAAAAAAGTTATGGGACCAAATTGAGACTTTTACCAAAATTATAGAACCAAAAGTGCACTTGAGCCTTAATTAAATAACATGGCGTTGGAGAAAATACAAATAGTGAATTCATCAAATTTAATCTTTTTTACTGGTTTAATGATAGATAGAGATACATTTATCTTCACGATTACTTAAACTGTGGATGATCAATAATACTTATTCCCTAAGTTAGGTGATAACAGCCATTAATTTCTTGTTTATACTTTTGAGGGATGTCTACTTACCACTTCTCCTTACCCACACATGATAAAATTTGTTATATAATCTTTGAATTTACACAGAATAAATTAATTAATTTTTAAATAATCGAAATATATCATTCAATTTTTGAATCATTGTAACTATTAATGATAAAAAAATGAAATTTTAATCTAAATTTAATCTAAATTTAATGATAAAAAATATTAATTCAGTAAAAAATAAAGATAAAAAAATATAAAATATAGAAACTAAATTATCACTAAAAAATCAAATAGTTTACGATCGGAATATTTCAAGAATCAAATTGTAAATTTCAATTACTCAATGACTAATTAATTAAGTAAATATAAATTTGGGATATGTGGTATTGGTGGTAAACTTTTAGCGTACGCAAGACATAAATATGTGCAAAAATGCTGCATATAAACTACATATACGATGAGTTATAGTGAAGCTAATATATTGTACTCAACTCATGATAGAATCTTTGCTTGGAGTTCACTTTAGTTTTTGTTCTTTCTAACCGTTTTGCTAGTCAATGCCTTATTAAAGAAAAAAAAAGGCAAAAGTATAATTTTTGCTCCCAATTTTATATCAATTTTTAATTTTGTCCTTAATATTTTTTTGTCGTTAATTATATCTTTAAAGTTTTACATTTTGATCGATTTTATCTTTTGACTATTTTTCTTAATAAATTAATAACATATTTTATTATATTTTTCTAATCTAAATTAGAATTTGAGTTTTTCAATCAATTTTATATAATATATTATTAGTTATGTAGAAATCATTAATATTTAATTAAAATAAAAATAAAAGATAAAATCGGTTTTGAAAATAAAATTAAAAATCGATGTAATATTTAAAGACGAAATGAATATTTTTACCATAAAAGATTATTACATATGTGAATCATAAAAACTCATATCAATGTCATTCATCATTCTTTTGATCACTTTTCGTCTTACCCCATCATAGGAACAATTAAAAGTACTAGCTTTCATTGATAATGAGATTTTTTTTTAAAAAAAAAAAGTGAAAAACATGTCAAAAATGATTCTTTCATATTTTTTAATATATAGGCACATTGATTTTAAATGAAAAGTCACAAAGCTAAGGTTTTTATAAAAGAAAAGTTACAGTGATTAGTGAGGCTTATATATTAGCAAAGAACTACTCATAAGGCTATGAGGAAAAAATCACCTCACCAATAAGTGTTTGGTCATTGGTGTAGTGGTTGGCGAACTACACCCTAGATAAGAGAATTTAGGTTTGATCTTTAAAGTTGATATTGTTGGGAAGGTTCAACCGTTTTGTGTCTGTAGTCTGTATGGAATTAGTCTTCGTCTAAACACTTACACGGATAAATAGGAAAAATCAATGACATTACCAAAAAAAAAAATCACCTCAATCTCTCGTGTATATATATAAGAAAGGGCAAAGTGCATTTTTTGTTCTATAACTTTTGCTAAAGTCTCAATTTGGTCTCATAATTTCTTTTCTTGCACTTTTAGTCACATAATTTTGTTAAAATTGTAGATTTGGTCCCCTGTTGCATTTTTCGTCCCATATCTTCGGGTCATGTTGCAGAATTAGTCCTATATCTCTTGGTCAGGTTGCAGAATAAGTCTCATATCTTTGGGTCAGGTGCGAAATTGGTCTAATATCTTCTTATCGGATGGGACTGGTGGTGAAACTTTTTGCAAAAATATGAGATCAATTCTGGAATTTGATCAAAAGATATGGGACCAAAAGTGACACGGGACTAAATCTGTAACTTTTTACAAAGATATAGGATCAAAAGTACAACACAAAGTTATGAGACCAAATTGGAACCTAAACATAAGTTATGGAACTTAAAAAAAAATTGAAAAATTGTAAAAAGAGTCCCTTTGACCTATAAGAAAATATAAATATATGCCGGTCACTAACTAAGAAATAATGTTGAAGTAGATTATGAGATGGGAAAGTTGGAGAAAGGAAGCCATGATTATTGTAGTTTTGGGTAGAGCACGTGTAAGCACGTGCATGCAGCAGGGTTTTGAAATTTGAAGGCAAAAGAATAATGGTCTCTCTTTTATCATTATCGCCTCTTCTATTCACACCGTCATGAAATATCGATTTCAGACTCTTAACATATGTCTCAAATTGGAATATTGCCAGCTAAAATCACTTCTCCTTTTTAAAAAGCTTTGGCCTTTTCAGAATCTTTTCTCTTTTTTAATTAAAAGCATAAATTAAATCAATTTTCTATTAATGTTAACAATTTAAATATGACTATATGAACATAAATGGCCTCATTAACAGAGGATTTTGTTGGTAATCATAAAGGATTCCTCATCACTTTTTAGCTGAATTTCCTGGGAATATATAAACAATCAAATGAAAGAGACAAAGTGACTGGTATATATTTCCAAAAAAAAATTGTGACCAAATTTGCTTTTTGTTATAATTGGCTAATTAACTTACTGAGAGAATCAATATAGTGTTGGTTTTGTAATTTTTCAAAAGTTACAAAATTTAAATGGTGCTTTCGAGGATATTTAATTTTTGGCACTGCACAGAATATGCCTTCTGGTGACGATTCTGCTAATGACGGTTAATCCTTCAATCTCATGACTCATCTCTATATATAGCTATGCTGTTTAATTTAATTTAACCGTACCTACGTTAATAACGTTAACTAGATTAAATTATCCTAATAATTTCTCATTAAGTCTAATTTGGGGCAGTATTGGTGGTGATGAAAATTAATGTTAATAGTGGAAGAAGTGATCATATAGTTACAACATTGGCATTAGAAAGAGTAATGGAGTATGCAAGTAAAAATAACAATCGTAGATTGATTTATGAGATCGATCAACTGTTGATTATCTGTCGTCAAAATATATTAGAAATATAGAAGTGACGTTAGAGAAAATGATTTGATTGCGTCTACTTCAGTTTATTTGTTTGACAAATCTTAGTGATTTTTTAGCAATTTATTATGTTTTGCTTATAGAGAAATATGAGGTGAACTTCTCATTTTGACATAATATTAGAGTCATTAAAATGGGTTAGGCTCATCGGGTCAGCCCTGTATCTAAAAAAAATAAGCGGATCGGGCTATAAAATAAGTCAATTTTGTAAAATGAACTTTTTTAGGCTGGCCCTTTTTTATGGGCCGGTTTGGACACTGGTCAGCCCGCTTAGTTGTTAAAAAAAAAAATTAAATTTTTTTATTGATTTGGTAATTTTATTCTTCAAACTTTATTCATATAAAATTATAAATATATAATATTAGATTTTCTTTTGTTTCCTTCTACTATAAGTTATTATATATTGTTGTTATATTATTAGATAATAGATATTATTATTATTATTATTTTATTACGATTTGTTATTATAATTTTGATTAAAATTTTATTATTATTGTTAGACTAAATTTTAATTAATAAGTTTTTAATTAATTTTTTGTTAATTAAATATGATTATGTTTTTGATAATGACAAATATTTTTATTATTCTAAAGTCTGAAAAGTTAACCTCTAAAAGAGATATAGGCTTTTTGTACTTTCGCCAACATCTTTTCATTAATTCATGGTTTTTACTATTTCTAGAAAAGAACATGTACTGCGCTAGCTTCCTTCTTAGGAAACACTCATTTGCTGTCTGTGTGATGTAGGAGATCAAGTACAAAAAGGCTTTCTGCTACCTACTCTATCTATCAACACTCTAAATTATCTTGAAGAACTCGAGGCTACAGTGTTGGAGGTGCTCACATGCTTTGTGCTGTTCAGAATCTATATATGAACGTTAAAGGAAGCAGAAAACGTGGAAAGCTCCATCAAGCATTAAATGCAAGATCAAATCGAAGATTGATCAAGATTTCAAGATGGACATCCTTACTATGATCTTCAGAAATAGTCGTTGCATTATTGGACCGTTGAAGCTCCAGCTCCTAACGGCTAGTTCCTTCAAAGGCTCTATATATATGAAGTAGAACAAGACTTGAAGAGACACACCAACTTACAACGATCAAAACTCTCTAGTGCATTCTCTTCATCTTAGCTTAGAGCAATACTGTTTTAGTGACATTCTCTGAGTGAGAAAAATATAAAACCTCCTCTACTCTTACATTGTTTATTTCCTATAAGGCTATTCTAGCTTCCTGCGTAAAACCCATAGGAAGAGCCTTAGTGTTTAAGGTTGAAAAGGTTTGGTATAGATTAGAAAGCTTCTGGGTTGATATTGGGATATTGTTGTACTGCTGAGCTTGTAAAACCTCTTGTGGTGAACCCTTGGAAAAAGGGTTAGCTCTTGTGTACTTGTTACCCACTTTATAAAAACTCTCTTGTTGTGTGCTTGAGGAGTGGACGTAGCATCAGGTGCAAACTTGGTGTGAACCACTATACATCGTGGTGTGATCCTCCTATACTCTTATCTCCTTATCTGCTGTTTTCTAACTGTGTGTTCTGCAACTAATCATGTTAAGGATTTGAGTTAGATAAAAACTAAAAAGTTTTAAAATATCAATTCACCCCCCCCCCCTCTTGGTTGTTTCATTTACACTAACAATTATTAATCAAGTGTTGTATTTTTTTTTTTTATATAAAGTCTACTTTTTTTTAATATTATGTATTTTTTTTAAATATGAAGCCCTGCGGACTAGTCCTGAATTTGTTTATGGTCGGGTTGGACTAGAAGAACTCCAGTCCATTTTTAAACGGACCTAACCTGTCTCAACCCTAATATTGACGGGCTAAAGCGGGTTTGGGCCTGGCTGAGTTAATCCATTTTGACAGCTCTAATAATATATATAGATTATGTTTGTCTATGTTTTCAAAAAAAAATTCTTCTCTTTTTATATGGGTAATGACTACTAACTACTTTGCAATATCTTGACATTTTTTTAATATATATTGACTTATTTTTTTGGTATAAATCAAGAGTATACATATATTTGATGCAGTAACAAGCGCCCAAATAATAAATCAAAATTTGAAATGTTATTTGAAAATTCAAGTGAAATATCTATAAAAAGAAAATAAGAAAATGTATCAACAAATATTTGATGAAGTGATAAGCAAGTTACACCCTAAGTTGATGATTTAAATTTAAGTTTTAAAGTTGATATTATTAGGATGACTTTAATTATTTATTCTCAATTCAAATAAAATTAATCTTGTCTAAATCGTTATTACGGATAAATGAAAAAAACTCATAATTAAACAAAAAAAAAATGTCAAATAGCAAGTTTCTATGAAAGTCCTCCAACATTTTAGTATAGTTAGAGTTTGTTTCTTTTAAATATTTCATTGTAGTAATGTTTTGTCTTTAACATATTGTTATAGCATTTAAGATTTATCGAAACTTGTCCACATCTATTTTTTTATTTCAAATTATAAAAAAATATAAATTACAAAGTACTTTATGTTTATATAATATTGGCTAAAGTGCACTTTTGGTCCCATAACTTTGGAAAAGGTTTCAATTTGGTCCCATAACTTTGGAAAAGGTCTCGATTTGGTCCCATAATTTTTTTTGTTGCAATTTTGGTCTCATAACTTTTGAAAACGTCTCACCGTTGGTCTTAAACTGATTTCCATTCATTATCTGCTGTTAAAAGTGATATGACATACTGAGTTGGATGATGACGTGACAAATATGGGTGAAGTTATGGGATGGATGGAAATAAGTTTGGGACCAACGGTGGAACGTTTTCAGAAGTTATGAGACTAAAATTGCAACAAAAAAAGTTATGGGACCAAATTGAGACCTTTGCCAAAGTTATGACCAAAATTGCAACAAAAAAGTTATGGGACCAAATTGAAATTTTTGCCATGGGACCAAAAGTGCACTTTTAATATTTTATTCTAATAATTCTACTATCAAATTTATACATAAACACTATATTTAAACAATATCTTTATCGAATATTGTAAATTCTGAGACTAATCATGCTGATATAAATATTTTTTTGGCCGAAATGCAGATATAAATATACCATAGTTGATATATTATCATTATTATAGGTAGGTACTTGTTAAATACCGCTTTCCTATTCCCGTATATGATGCCATTCTTATAACTGGACTGATCGATAAAGTTTTCAGCTGAGTATCAATTTAGATATATACTGTCCTAATTTATTAGTGCAGCAATCTTTATTTGTGTTTGATAAATATTATTGAAAAATACTTTCAATGACGAAATACTAAAAAAATGCAAGTAATCATAATTATGAGAGTAGGTAAAAAGAGTTATAGGCAATATTGAAATTTGTATAGGACTGTATATTGCCTATAACTCTTGAGAGTAGGTAAAAAGAGAAATTATACTGATATATATTTCTCTTGATTTTCTAATAATTTCTTATCTGATAGAGTTTTATAGAAAATGTGGGTAAGGACAAGTTGAATTGGAAGTAAAATTTTAAATTTCACTTGAACTGCACTTTAATATTGATTTAGGAACTAATGATAAATTTTTTAAGAAATATTAAAGATTAAAATGGAACGGAAAAAATATTAAAGACCAAAACAAAATTTTGGGTAAATATGAGGGGCCAAAATATATTTTTGATCTTTTAAAAATTTGCAACTCAACAACTGGACCTGAAAGAATTTTTAGAACTGAACCAAAGTGGGAATTAGAAGTTCAGAAACACTTCGACCCAAACTAATAATTTGACTTAATTCTTTTTTTTTTTGGGTTAATAATTTGACTTCATTCTTTGTTGGGAGCTTAAAGATCAACCAAAGCCGGCCACTACTCTATTCTCCTATAATCAAAATTAGTTCAAAATTGTGTCAAACACCTGATTACGTAAGAGGTGGTTTTGTTTTGTTAAAAAATAAAGGCCCAAGTCTCAAATTGGTCCCTTATGTGTGGGATAATTTTCAAATTGATCCCTTATATTTAATTTGTTTTAGATTGGTCCTACATGTTTCCATGATGTTTCAAATTGGTCCTAAAATTACTTAATATGATCATATTTTTATTATTTCAAACTCAAATGCGACGAATTTAGAGCTGTGAGTTTCTTTTGACGAGTACTTTTGGACTATAAACAAACGGGGTCAAATCGAATCCCAATAGTGGGTAACTCATTTCATGGCCAAACAAGTAAAACCGGTTATATCTCTCTCGTTTGAAGTCTGAATGATACGAATTTGAAGCTAGGTGCTCACTATTGAAAAGTTCTTTCTCTGTCGAACTAAGACAACTAGCAAATGAGGTCAAATCGTGTTTCAAAAGTATTTTTAAGACCAATTTGAAACATCATGAAAATATATAGGACCAATTCGAATCAAATGAAAGATAAAGGACCAATTTAAAACCTACTCTATACATAAGGGACCAATTTGAGACTAAACTATGTACTAAAGGGTGGGTTGTAAATTCCTGTTTTTTTATTATTAATCTTATTATTTATCATAATAAAAAATATTAAATAGTTAATTAATCAAATTAAGCACGTTGGGTGTTCCCTATTCCCAAATTTAACAGCTTGATTTGAATCTTAAGGCAGCGAGGCCTATCTTTTCTCGTGTTTGGAATGATTTCACCTGCTAATGCAATTGTCCTTGTATTACAATACTTTTTTCAATTTTGGTCCCAACCCAATTTCAATTTTCAATTTTCAATTTCAAATTTTGTTTTTTTTTTTTCTTTTATTACAATTTACACACACCCTATTCTTCTTCGTTTCTCTATCTCTCTCTCCTCTTTTGTGTGTACACATATATATAGACCCCTCTTTTCACGGCCTCTCTCATTCTTCATTTCATTCCTCACTGTCTACGCCTCATACTGATTGAGCATACAGGAAAGCAGAATCGAACTGCCAAGCCTACGAATTTCGAAGCTTGGCTCTTCGTTATCATCGATCTGTTTTCTCTTCTTCAATTCAAGGTCAATTTCTTCTCTATTTCTCTCTTATTTATGTACGATTGTCTTCCATTTTAGTCTCAAATGAGTCACTGCTGCAAATATGTTTAATTTTCTCTTTGATTTGATGACTTTTCTTTTTTTCCTTTTCTCATCGGGATAATCTTTCCCTATCTGCTTGATGATGATTGTTGTTTCTGTGCAAAATTGCTTCCTAGCATCGAAGAGCCGTATCGGTTTTTTTTTTCGAATATCGTGAACTGTATTACCTGATTGCTTAAATGGAGTTAGATTATTGGTTAAATGTAGTTGATCTGCTGCATACCACTTTATCTGGTCTATCAGAGTTGAGATCTAGGATCCTGACAACGAAGACTGTGTTTGTATCGACTGCGGTTCATTTCGTTCTATTCAACACGATCCTGCTCTGATTTGCTAGCTTTTGTGGTCTGATCTAGTTTTTGTGTGCGAATCTCTGTTGTTATTTGATCGTTGAGCACTTGAGCTTACTTCGTGATAAAGCATGATTCAGTAGCTAAGATTAAGAAGCTTTTAGTGAGTGTTAATCCTGTTTCAGGGATTTCTTTTAATTTAAGTATGTTCTTAGTTAGAAGCTTGAATAACAAGTCCCAGTTGCTCTAATCATCTGTATACAGTGGTACCTTTATTATATGGCATTGTGAAAATGCGATTCATCTTTGGCTGTATCCTAAATGAACATGATAAAGTCCTAAGTAGAACTAGTTTCTAAATACTGCCAATGGCTCAGTGCTATGTCTTTCTCATACACATTTGTTTGTGCTTGGTGTTGACGCTGTATATTATGGAACTGTAAACTTTTTGCAGGTTAGTAAAAAATGGCCGATGCTGAGGATATTCAACCCCTTGTTTGTGACAATGGAACTGGAATGGTGAAGGTTAGTATCTTTGATTACTTGTGTATATGTGCTTCAGTGAGTCTGGGTTTCATAGTTCAACCAATTTCTTAAAATATGATCTATATGTTGCAGGCTGGATTTGCTGGGGATGATGCTCCCAGGGCTGTGTTTCCCAGTATTGTTGGCCGGCCCCGACATACTGGTGTTATGGTTGGGATGGGTCAAAAAGACGCATATGTAGGTGACGAAGCCCAGTCAAAAAGAGGTATTCTCACCTTGAAATACCCCATTGAGCATGGTATAGTCAGCAACTGGGATGACATGGAAAAGATTTGGCATCACACATTTTACAATGAACTTCGTGTTGCTCCTGAGGAGCACCCAGTGCTTCTCACTGAGGCTCCTCTCAACCCAAAGGCCAACAGAGAGAAGATGACTCAGATAATGTTTGAGACCTTCAATGTGCCTGCCATGTATGTCGCCATCCAGGCTGTCCTCTCTCTATATGCAAGTGGTCGTACAACTGGTATTGTTTTGGACTCTGGTGATGGTGTGAGTCACACCGTGCCAATTTATGAGGGTTATGCTCTTCCCCATGCCATCCTCCGTTTGGATCTTGCTGGTCGCGATCTAACTGATTCCTTGATGAAGATCCTCACTGAAAGAGGGTACATGTTCACTACCTCTGCTGAGCGGGAAATTGTCCGTGACATGAAGGAAAAGCTTGCATATGTTGCCTTGGACTATGAGCAAGAACTTGAGACTGCAAAGAGCAGCTCTTCGGTTGAGAAGAACTACGAGCTTCCTGATGGACAAGTCATAACAATTGGAGCTGAGAGATTCCGTTGCCCTGAAGTTCTTTTCCAGCCATCCATGATTGGGATGGAGGCTGCTGGAATCCATGAAACCACCTACAACTCTATCATGAAGTGTGATGTGGATATCAGAAAGGACCTCTATGGCAACATTGTTCTCAGTGGTGGTTCAACTATGTTCCCAGGTATTGCAGACAGGATGAGCAAGGAGATCACTGCTCTCGCTCCAAGCAGCATGAAGATAAAGGTGGTGGCTCCACCTGAGAGAAAGTACAGTGTCTGGATCGGAGGTTCAATTCTCGCATCCCTCAGCACCTTCCAGCAGGTGATTATCCTGATCTCCTTACAATTAAATAATCTCTTCACTATGTCATCCCAATTGAGCTCTAAAATGTGTTCTGGTTTTGCAGATGTGGATATCCAAGGGTGAGTACGATGAGTCAGGTCCATCCATCGTCCACAGGAAGTGCTTCTGAGCGAGCCCTAAAGATGCTTAAATTACGAGTTATTTTCTGCTTTAGTTGGTTTTTCGTGTCTGTGTTATGTCTTGTGAACATTGTTGCCACCGATACGATTTGATGTAGGATCCTTGAAGGAGGGTGTGTATCCTAAGCTTGATGTATGGTATTATATTTGTTTATGGCCCTCTAGAGGTGGTGACAGAGAGTTGTCAAGAGGCGTTTCTTGCCTCCTACTATCTGTGGTTCATCCATGCCTTTTTGAGGAAGGAGGCTATCTGTAGCACCAAGGGAGTGATGCGATGCTTTTGCTTTTTCTTTTTTTTTTCCCTTTATTTTTCTTCATTGTCATATTTGAAGGTGTTTTTGTCCTTGGAACATTAATTTTACTAGTTAAATGTATGGAGAAGTTTATGCTACAGTCTCAGTTTGCCCTCTTAAGTTCTCTTTTTATGGTACAAAGGAAAGAATGATGCATGGCAGTGTGAAATTGTTGTGCAGACATAACTAAACTTATATAAGGTTGTTTATATTTTTACAATGGCTTGCATACTAAAATACATGGAATTATTCAGATCAGTATGTGAAATTATATTGTACATTTGTACTTATTTATTTATTTTTTTGAGTGACCGCAGAATAGTTATTTACATACATGATCTGAACTCATAATTCAAGAATGATATAAAGAAAGACGCAAAATGGATGGTGTTTGGGATGTGATGACTGATGATGAGTGTGAAGGGAATCTTATATGAGGTAGGGCCAAAGGTTAATGATAGCTGTGATATGAAAAGAGGAAGGGAGATATAGCGATTGTTCACCTATCTCCAATCTGTGTTCTTTTATTTGACAATTAAACTTTACTTTGTCAAAAAGCATGAAATTTTGACAGCTAGATTAGCAGATACCCAACAGGCTAACACATCCCATGAACCCAACCATGTTTTCTTCCCTTTTTGTCTTTATTTCAGTCGACAATGCAGGCGAGGAAGAAATCTGACCTCTATGGAATTCCTTGCTGACGATATCTTACTAAATTATACTCATGAGTTATATAACTCATAAATGACTGAATCCAGAATTTTTGAAAAAAAAAGTAGGGAAAACTTAAATTTGTTATTTATGTTTGAGTCAAATTTTATTTTGCTCATTATATATATTGTTTGGATTTAGTTCTACTTGTATGACGGACTCGGATCCTCTATAATTGACTCGCCATGCAGTTCTTTACATTTGATTTTTCTTTATAGATCATTACAAAAACGCAACGTTTCATTTAAGCTGTCCGCCATGTGTCAAAATCCTAATAGAAATTATAAATTGGGCGGTCAGGATTCTTCCAAATTTAGAGAACTCTAGAAGATTTCAATTTAGTGGATCCAATTTCGATTGGTGTAGGCCATGACTTGAAATATGGGGGATTAGAAATCCCTCATATCGTTGGTTATTAGTTAACGGTATTGAGAGTGAGAAACTTCTCTTCTAAACAAACATAATTTATGTCTAACTGTATACGCTTTCTCTTCTAAATGTTATTTTTAACTTTTGCATATTTTTAGAGAAGTTCCTTACTCTCAATATCGTTAACTAGGAAACGGTATTTCTAACTATATGTCTCTTCTCCTCTAAACAGCATTTTTTGTTTTTGTCTATTTTCTCTAAACAAATATGATACGGTTGATTATTAGTTTACGATATTTCTAAATTTATATTGTCTTTTTCTCTAAACACAAAAGAGTTGGAAATTTTATAAAAAGCTCTAGTTTGCTAACAATTTAGTTGTATATGTCTTTCTCTTTCTTTTTTAATATTATTTTTCTTTTAATTTTTGATACAGATTTATTGGAAAATATGTCAAACTTGTGAGAAAAAAAATAAATTATTGCAACAATGGTTATCTCTTTAGACTCGCCCTAAACTTAAAAGTAAAAAAAAAAAACTAAGCCACCACATCAATATCAATAAGGAAAAAACTTAGGTAAGGTTTCTTATATCTTTGCTATAAGGTTCCTCCAATTAAAAGCTTAATTTACATTCTCTCTCTTATGATTAGTCATGCAAAAATGTGTGTTTAATAATCTCTCTCTACCATGATTGGTCATGCATCAAATTTTTGCCACGTGTCAAATGTTTATTGGGGAACCTTATAGCAAAGATATAAAAAACTTTACCTAAGTCTTTCACTATCAATAAATAAAATAATATAATAATAATAATAAAAAGAGCATTGTGGTTGTTGTAGAGGGAAGGTGGAAACTAGAAAGTGATGAATGAAAATACAAAAGTGTCTCGTTGGTGGGAAATGGCGCGAGAGCTTTGAAAATGGCGAAAATTCAAAATCCCAAAACTCAAATCAAAACAACCAAAATATGTCGATCCGTGTGCTCTCTAGCACACACCAATTCCTCACCGTCAGATCAATCCTCATTTCTTCATCAATCGATCATTCATCATCATCCTCCCAATTCTCATTCTCCTCATCTATAAAACACCAAATCCACTTTCACAAATTGCACAATCATCATCTTCTTCATCCTTCAATTTCCCTAACAAACAGTAAGCAATTCGAATTCATCAATGGCCCGAACCAAGCAAACTGCTCGCAAGTCCACCGGCGGCAAGGCTCCTCGCAAGCAGCTAGCCACCAAGGCTGCTCGGAAGTCTGCTCCGGCCACCGGCGGCGTCAAGAAGCCTCACCGATTCCGTCCCGGAACTGTGGCTCTCAGAGAGATCAGAAAGTACCAGAAGAGCACTGAGCTTCTCATCCGCAAGCTTCCGTTCCAGCGTCTCGTCCGCGAGATCGCTCAGGATTTCAAGACCGATCTCAGGTTTCAGAGCAGCGCCGTCGCCGCACTTCAGGAAGCCGCCGAGGCATACTTGGTCGGATTGTTCGAGGACACCAATTTGTGTGCGATTCACGCTAAGAGAGTTACTATTATGCCAAAGGATATTCAACTTGCTAGGAGAATCCGAGGCGAGAGAGCTTAGTGAATTCTAACTGTTCTTTCTTCACTGCTTAGTTATTTATGATGTGATTTGCAAATATGAGAGAGTAGGAAACAATTGATTTTCTATTTCTCTTCCTTTCTAGTCTGCTGGGTTTTGATCAATCACTTTGTTCTCAATATGTTAGATGAATGTATGTAATTTATGTTGCTTGGCAGAATTGAATATTTTATTATGAAATCTCTTCAAGTTTGAGCAAGGATTATTTGATGTTCAAAATTTAAATTTGATGGACAAAATATCTTCAAGTTTGAGCAAGGATTATTATGAAATCTAACATTTGTGATGCATCTACGGAACGTGGACAAATGTTTGGTCCACTTTTTCCATTTGTGTTAATACCTTGTCCTGGAATTGAAGTTTCCATTTGTCAACCCAATCAATGATTATATACTGTTTTAACTTCAGAGTTGAATTTACATTATGTTCAAATATTTGAGTGTGACTCCATTTCAAACGCAGTGTTTTAATTTTTCTGTGTCACATTGTAGTGAAACCCACTGCGGTGGATTGGACCTCCACATATTTCGGTGGAGAATAACTAACAACATAGCCTGTAATTATGTACATAGACTGTTGGGTTAAATTCTCCAATATTTATATTAACATGTTTGAAATGAGTTTTATAATAACATTGAAATATGTATTGTTAGCTTATTAGTTAGATGATATAATGAGATTTGGGTAACTTTCATAATAACATTGGTGTATTCTTATTTTCTATTTTCTTTATTTTTTGTGGGGTGTGAAACATTGGCACTGTAGACAATGATAAACGGTATAAATATCAAGTGCTAAATCCAAGGTTTGGTGCACATTTCCCTCTCAAGAGTACATGATTACATGTGTTTCACATTTGAGGGTCAAATTAAGATACAATCTCAGACTTTGGTACATATGAAAGGAAGACAAGAAACATCGTAAACCTTGGGAAAACAAGGGTTTTATGAATTCATCTACAAAATCATTGAATAAGACTAATTACCCAAAATTTTGGGATACTAATACTAGCAAGTCATCTCATCCTCACATGTATAGCAACTTTCATAAAGCTTTAGCCATCCACAGTTGACATATGGTATAGAATTTCCCCTGGCTTCTTGTTTTTCTCCTGCTTCATTAGCTCTACAAACTGTTTAAAAGCTGCATAATGAACAAATTGCATTAAAATTGTTGAAAACCAAATATGCTTCAAAAACCATATTAAAATACACTTGAGCATATTAACATATTTTTATGAGTAAAATAACTGCTATTTTAGTTTTTAGATTTTCAGGATGATTTAATCCTTAAAGATTTATAAATCACTGCAATTTAGTCCGGATTGAGATATAGTGATAAAATTCACGAAAGTACTAACTTGAGTCAAATTTTCAACAACTAAAATAATAATTTACTCAATTTTTATTGCTGACTGCGTATCTGCATTCTATAAGAATTTAAAAGCTAGAAATCACATACCATAATCTGAATCATGAGGTCCTGGGGATGCTTCCGGGTGGTACTGAAGAGACATGATCTTTTGAGCAGGGAATGCAAGGCCTGCGCAACTTCCATCGTTAAGATTGATATGAGTAACTTCCACTCCTTCTGGCAGTGATGCAGGGTCAACTGCGTAGTTGTGGTTCTGCCATTTCAAAACAAGAATAACTCAGGACGTTAAGATATCTAAATTTTATTTTAGTTGATTACAGTTGATTACAAGCTTTAAATTTACCCTAAACAATTGTTTATCATACCCATCAAAACTAAATTCATTAAATATTACTGCTATACATTAATTTTGTTACTCAGTTCATAGGAAGAAAAAATATCCAGTTATGCTCATCAGTCCAGTCATTAATAATGAACAATCAACAACCAATGTTCTCTAACAGCTTCAAATCCATTTACTTTACTTTCGGTGGAAATATGTTTGAGAAATAATGGACAACTTTTAAACCTAAGAATCGTTTTGGTATATATTCATTCCATAAAATGTTACCTGAGCACTAATTTCAACATGGCCAGTTTTAAGGTTACGAACTGGATGATTTCCTCCATGATGACCGAATTTCATTTTAAAGGTCTTGCCTCCCAATGCCTGGCCTAATAATTGATGGCCCATGCAAATTCCGAAAACAGGCACCTTTCCGAGAATACTTTTTACTGTTTCAACGGCATAAGGAACAGCGGAGGGATCACCAGGGCCATTGCTGAAGAGAACTCCATCTGGCTTCAACTTCAAAGTTTCTGATGCGGGCCATGTAGATGGGACAACAGTGATTTTACAGCCATAAGATGCTAGGCGCCTTAGTATATTAAGCTTGATTCCAAAATCATAAGCAACAACCTACAATTCAATCACCGGAATGATGGGTACATTAAATTAGCATATAGTCAACAAGGGAAGAGACAGCGGTGCAAATAGAACATGGTAAATACTTACTTCAAAGGTCTCTCTAGGACTTCCATTGGAGTTAAAATTCCATTCTTGTGCTGTTTGATCAACCCATTCATAGGGAGATTTGCATGATACTCCACTTATTAGATCAACGCCTGCGTGCATGAAGCAGCACATATTAACTTCCAATTTTGAAATATTTTTACAGTCTTTGACTAGAATGCTTAGTTGCTTACCCACAATATCCCAGGATCGAGACATTTGAAGTAGCTCCTCATCAGATTTAGAATTGTCAGTGCTCAATACACCGATAAGGCTTCCATCTTCCCTTAATCTACGTGTGATTGCACGTGTGTCAACGTCATCTGTTTCGTCACAAAGAAGTGCCAAAATCAAAATCAGAACCTGAAAGTCATCAACAGACCAAACCCTTCTCAAAATCACTTTTGCAGTAGAACATAAAAACTTACAAATTCCCATGATATTCCTTTTTGCTAAATAATCACCCAATGGTTCTGCACATCTCCAGTTTGAAGTACTGAAAACATTTATATGAAGGAAAGGGGGAGAGAGAGAGAGAGAGTAAGTATGCTACGTAGAGTTCCATCAATGAAAATATATCAAGTACAACAGAAAAGAACCTGATACTAAGACTCCTGATTACTAGACCAGCAAGGAAACACTCTCTTGATTCTTCATCATCTGGCAGTAAGTTCATAAAAAATGAGTATCTAAATTCCTTTCAAGATAAAAAGTAAAATCCAAGAAAATTAAAATACAAACATTTTTACTTACCAAAGTTTATGCCGGTATTCCCAATATGTGGATTTGTCATCAGCACAAACTGGCCAGCATAACTAGGATCTGTCAGAATTTCTTGATACCTGCAGTGCATATACATATTAAGTAATGATATGCTAATTGTTAAATCGTCGTCTGACACTAAAGATATATAGTCCATCTCACCCAGTCAAAGAGGTATTAAATACAACTTCGCCAACTTGGGTCCCTGAAGCACCAAATGATTTGGCTTTCCATATTGAACCATCTTGTAGCACAAGCCTAGCATCTGAGTTTTTCCAAGGCCTTTCTTCCTTACCTAAGTTTCAGCCGAAAAAACTGCATCAATTTCCTCAATCTCTTGGTGATAAGATGGGTTCTATTTCATTTAGAAAGAAAAGATTTTGGCTTCCCATATAATTTAAGTTCAACCTTCAAAGCCACAGAACATGAAAAATGACTACATAATTCATCAACTTCAAGGAACCCATAGATGACAGAACTAATTTTAAAACGCATATACCATCAAGGGCAGACAGAACAACGAATATAAGTATGAAAGCATGCAGTGCAAAACATTTCTGAGCAAAAATTATCAATACCCTCCATGTTCCATTGATATTTAACTAAAACTAAAGCTTACACGAAATACTTATCATAAGAAACAAAATACAAAAGAAAATTTCATCTGGGTAAAACAGAGAAAAAAATTCCATGAGAAGCTGGAGGGGATCCGAGAGAAGTGAAAATAAGAAATGGGATTTTACCAGTGGCGGCAGCGACATGGAGAGAGCATCTGAGTGTGGTGGGAGCCCTAAGTTTTGGAAGAGAAGATGAGAACTTTGAATCGAAACGGCTTGTTGGGTCACAAACAAGAAAGCCCAAAGCTTTGGTCGCCATTGATTGCTTCTCGGAACTCAGAGAAGAGAATGGCGATGACTGAGGAGCCTTCACTTATATGAGAGAGAGACAGAGAGAGATGTATCAACTATGATGCTATTGCTAAATGCTAACCTCACTAGTCACTACCTCCGATGAGGGCTAGGTTAATACTTTCGTTTGTTTTTTTCTTTTTAAAAATTTTTTGGCTTTCCTTTCATAGTTTTTTGCATTTGTATTGCGTTTTTTATTATTATTTTTATTTTTCTGAATTTTCGAGTAAAAATATTTTTTTAGATTGGTCCAAATGATCAAAATATTCATACTCAATAAAGACTCTGAAATTTATCCTATGGGTATGGGTCTAAACCTTGACCAATCTTTAATGAGTTCAGATCCGAGTATAATGATACTCTACTCGTATATCTATTAATAATAATAAATATATTTTTATATATAAAAAATATAATGCTTTAACGTTTTTTATTGAAAAAATATTAAAATTTTTATAAATATTAAAATATTTTATTAATACATTCATATTTATAATTTATTTTTATTTGATAATTGATATTTCAAGTTATCCCTTCACAATGTTATACCTTTAATTAATATTATTATGTTATTAATTTTGTTAAAATTTATATGAAGTGATAGTAAAAATAAATATGAAATTGAGAAGGAAAAAAAAAAGAACAAACTTTTTTTTGAAAAAAACTGATATACTAGGAACAAAAAAGAGTTTAGTCATTTTTTTTAATGTTATCCTTTTTTCTAAGAACGAAAATACCGATATCTTTTAACTTTTACTCATTAAAGTTGAGTGTATACATTAAATAAATGAATTTGAGTAAGTTTCGAGAGAGAGAGAGAGAGAGAGAGAGAGAGAGAGAGAGAGAGAGAGAGAGAGAGAGAGANGGCCTCAATGATACCCTTTAGTTAATATGTTTGATAAATAAATAAATTAGATTGTAATTGCATTTTTATGAATTAAATTATATATATTTTTTATAATTAAATTAAGAGACTCATCATATTTTTATAATTAGTTCAATAAAAAAAATATATAAGAAAACAAAGTAAGGTTTTATCACTAAGAATATACCATTTTTATTTGGATGAAATACTTTTTATCCTTTTTTTTTGGTACATAAATACTTTTTATCTTATTGGTTTTCCTTTGGCTCAAAAGTAGAAAAAGCATTTAACTTTAATGTTCCTGTTTTATATGATCCAACAGTGACAATGGCTAGGGAGTCCCGACATATAATGGCCATTAGTAGTGGAATTGTGGGCCTCACCATCAACATCCCACAAGTTGTTGGGTTACAAAATTTGATAAACATGAAAAGATTTTTGTATAGTTAGATTTTATCATTTATGCATAGTTTGGTCATCATTGTATATGAAAAATAGTTTAAAAAGAATTCTTGTTTCAATTTCACCAGTCCCCACTCTTCAAAATAGTAGTCTTATTTACTTAATTAATACTTATCTTTTCTTTTTTGGAGCTCAAAATTTTGTTTATATTTTCTAAAAGCATTTCCTTTTCCTTTTCCTTTTCCTATTCCTTTATTTTATTATAACTTCCAAATAAGATTTATAAATGTCATTCTATTTTCTCATTAAAATTCTCAAACAACACATGTACTTAAAATGTTCTATTCTATTCATTTCATTAACAACCATTTCATTCCATAATCTCTTAGTAGGTTTGGATTATTACTATGAATTAATAAGGAGAAGGAAAAAAAAAATAAAAGTTTAGGACTTCTTTTCCTTATTTGAAAAGTTGAAGATTATAAGAAAAAAAATGAGGGATTAACTCTTAATCTATCATTCTCCTCATCCCTTCACAAATTCTAAATATCCTAAATTAGAGTATTTTGGAGAAAGGGTTACTTCTCAAACAAGAGGGATAGTAGAAGGAGATTAATCTCCTCTCCCCTTCCCTCCCTTTTCAATTATCCACACAAGCCATTAAGATATATTTGAATTGGGGATTAAGAACAAGAATGAGAGGAAGGGGGGAGAGGAGTAAAACCTCTTCCCTTTATTTAAAAATTTAGAAATAGGAAGGGGAGAGAATGAGGGATTAAAAATTAATCCCCAATTCTCCTCCCCATTCATAAATTTCAAATATATATTTTGGAGGAAGAATTGATGACCAAATTAGAAGAAAGAGCTTAGGGACTTAATCTTTCCGTCCTAATTGCCAAACAAGCCCATATATGTTTGCCAAATAGGATGGGAAGAGAGGCTAACCCTCAATAACTCCTCTTCTTCTTTGGTGTTCGATACCTCTTTCAAAAAATTATAATTTGAATTATTTAAAACTTGTGAGAGGAGTTTTTACCAAAAAGAAATGTGAAGGGAGTAGAGAATGAGAGGCTAAAAATTAATCCCTCATTCTCTTCCCTTTGATTTATCAATTTTTTAAATAAGGGGAAGAAATTTCAAATCTTTCTCCCTTTTAATGGAGGATAATTGCTGGATACCTCACCGTTATTCTTATTTGTATGAGCTGTACTATTCTATGAGGTGTCCTTTCTCTAGAACATTTCAGAATCATTACTTTCCTAAAGTCAATAGTTGTACTATACACATATGAAATCAAAGCAATAAAATATACTTTCCTTTTTATTATTTCATTACCTAATATGGTATCATAGTCATGCAAAGTCTAGCGACTATGGCATCCTCTCCTTCATCTCATTCTTCTTCTTCTTCTTCTACTTCTAATTTAGTCCTGTCAAATTCTTTTCAAAAGTATAGATATCACCCTGTTTCTATTAAATTGGAAGGTGATAATTTCTTATTATGGAAGCAGCAAGCAATGACCACTATTCGTGGTAAAAAATTACAAGAATATCTCATTGAAGAATATGCTATTCCACCCAAAGTTGCCCCCGAAGCAAATAGTGTTTCAGGAAAACTCAACGATGCGTTTTACACTTGGGAGCAACAAGATCAATTGTTGCTTTCATAGCTACTTTCTTTCATGTCTGATAGCATGCTCATTATGATGGTTGGATGTGAGCATGCTTATCAAGTTAATACTTTTACTAATCCTAACATACGTTTAGACTCTCAACATAACTTAAGCCACTGCCAGCTCATCTAATAACTTGTTGATTTAATACTTTAAAATCTACTTTCAACATGCATTCTTGATGGTTCCTATAGCTGCACCCACCATATCGATCAGATATATTCTGTAAATCTAGTGTAAACTCAATACTAAAATCAGATATATTCTCGTAAAGTATAAATATTCTAAACATCCATACTTTTATTCCTTCTATGTTTAACACTCATAATCTTGTTTGACTCTTGTTTTTATGTTCAGGTAATGATAGGATTTAAAAGTATCAGACAGAATATTTTCTATTTCGCTTCCATTAGAACTTCGTTGTGGCCAAGATATCCGGTTTTCTCATACGTTTATCTCAAAAGTCAATCTATTGACATGCTCAAGTTTATGTCGTTTCAACCGTTTATCTCATCAGTTGAAATCCAAATATTAATATTGTTAGGTCTCTATACATAATTTAAGAGGAGAGGATATTATTCTCAACTGAAAATTAAAAACCAAAAACAACTGAAAATTGCACATAGCTTTTGTTGTTTTACTTCCTAAGGCAATCAGTTAGCTAATATTCTCATCACAGCACAAATACAAGCAAGAACTAAGCTCTGGTTAGCTGAGTAACCAAAAACTGTGCCTCAAAATTATCATGACGAACAAGATTTTCTCATTCCAAGAGATGCAATGGAGGGATATACTATTGTCTCATCCTGAATTCAGTACACATTTTCATTGGATTATTAATATTATGAAATTAATGGTCTTTCCTTTTCTTCAATAGAAAATGGAATTGGCTTAGTTGGCGCTGGCAGCCGACCGATACTGTCAACTTTATCCTGTTGTTTCGGGGGAGGTCTAGCTGCTTTTGGCAACAATCTGCCCTTCTTTTCAAACCACTCAGGCTTCAAAAGTGCTCGGAAGCCCAGCTTGTTGTAATAAACCCTTCTCACAGTTCCACCGGCCGCTTCCACTGCTTCCTTAGCCCTCACAGTGACCCTTGATACCTGTAAATTCAATATATGGTTGGTACTCTATGCACCAAGTGTATATGGCTATGGACTAGAGAACTAGAAGACATGTTTTTGCGTGGTTTTGGTTGCTGGTGAACAAAAGCACAATGCAGAGCCATGGTCTCCAAATATTTTCAGTTTATTTGAACAAGGGAACACATGTCTGATGCCTTATATAGCAAATGAAAAGCTGAATACTGTCAGCCAAAACTATTTTAAAAGTTTTCAGGATTCTTTTTTAGTACAGGGAACAATAAATAAGAGAAATTCATAGAGAACAATTTCATGACTCATGACCAGCTGAGATCAATATAAAACACCTCAGTATGATCTGCATAATAAATACAAGCATATCATAAGAAACTCGGATGATGTCAGCTTTCTTTTCTAAAAACAGTGAGCTGTCAGATACAGTTTAAAGGCTTTGCTATTTTATTTTTTCTGGGAAAATATCATAAGACCTCCCCGTACTACAATTACAATTTTGATACAAAGATTTTAACAAGTAACACTTAAATTTCGCCCAAGTTATCTCAAAAGCCAAAAATGCTACTTACCGGCTCAAATTTCTTGTTTACAAGTCATGTACTGGAGAACATGAATTTTAAATGTTATTAAACTTATTATTATCTAATATATAAATGTTCATAAATTAAAGTTGTAATTAAACTATATAACTCAAGGGCAGGATATAGTTCCCTCCCCCTCCTCTCTCTCTCTCTCACTCTGCCCCCCCCAACACCTTTTTCTGTCCTAGATGCCAGATGACCCTCCTATAAATTCCACTTACCAAATTTAAACTCGGGCAGCACATACTGTTAGAACTTAGAAGGTATATAGTTCCAAATTAGTAATTAAGAATGATGATTAGTGATCAATGATAGTGAAAGTATGCTATTGCAAAAAACCATTTCATATTTTCAATAACTACAAGTTAGGAAGCAAAAAGCATGGTCATAATCATAAAGCACTAATAACCTCTCTCAAAGTCTACCTCAAGATGAATTGGCCACTTGATCTGATCAGCACCGCGTCCCATCAATCTTACTCCATCTTTTATCTGCTTCCCTATTGCCCCTGTATCCTATGGTAATAATTGTGACCAGAATGAGAGGTAGCATGTAAAGTGAACAATTCCATTCTAAGTGAAGTAACAGTGACTAAACCTTGAGTGTTTTCATTGTGATCAATTCAGAAGAATCTATCTTCCCTGCATTGATAAGCTTTGCAATTTTTCCCAAGCCCACAGGCTGCAAGAAGAAATATTTGATTAAGTTAAGAATAAACTTACACATCTAGCTAAGAAAATTCAGGAGATGGAAATTAGTAAGGAACCTAAATAGAAGGTCCAATCACTTCAATATTAAGAGCTCCAACCATGATGGTAAGCTTTCCCGAAAAAAGTGAATGTATCAAGAGATAATAACAAGATATAAGGAATTTAAACATGCACAAAGGTTGACAAGATTCCTTCTCATATCTACACTTCCAATTCTCCAAAAAGATCACCGTACTAGAGAAGCCCTTGAGTTCAAACATATAAACATCACATATTTTTGGCCATCAACATGCAAAACACTAAAGACTTCTGGTTTTGATCACACTTATAAAATGGAAAAGAGAGATTCATAATTTAAATCCATCTTGCTCAGCCATATTATTTTTATTAAAGATATTAGTGTATATGAAGAAAAGCCATATCGAGCAAATGTAATAACATACGACAAGTCAACAATTCCTTGAGTCTGCTCCCAAATCACACTCATTTCACTAAACCACTCAAATACAAACTGCAAACAGTTAGGTGAGACAAACTTCAAATTTCAGTTCAAGGTTTAACGTAATTGCAGAAAAAAAATTCAGGCATTTGGATGACAACAGTAAGTAATGACTCGCAGACACAAGTTGCAAATAATCAAGTTAATGCAGCAGCAAAAAAGGTTTGCTAGAGACACCGAATTTGTAGATTAACATTTCACGTTGGCCTCGAAAAAGCAAGGTCTTGTACATGAATGACCTAATGGATTCAACTGAAAATGAAGAAAATCCTAGAAATAGTGCGTTACTACATTTCCTTCTAAACTTACACTCTACACCATTCTGTATCACCTATATCCACATTGAAGCAAAACAAAGGCGAGAAGAAGAAACCAAAAATGGTACCTGAAAAGTGAGGCTAAAGGGGTTCTTGAATCCACGTTTCGGCAACCTTCGTCGAAGCGGAGTCTGACCTCCTTCGAAACCCAATTTTGGTTTCCCACTGCCTCTGGCTTTCTGACCTTTGTGACCCCTTCCAGCAGTCTTACCCTTTCCAGACCCAATTCCACGACCCTTCCTAGTCTTCTGCTTCCTCGGAATCTTATCTCTCAGATCATTCAAGCTCAGAAGACTGTAAGCTCTAGGACCGTGAAAACCCATGAATCCATATCGATCAAAGGTCGCATTATGAGAGTCGAGAGATTGATGATGAAGCAGAGGCGGATAGAATTGAATTGATGGATGTGTGACACTGCGAACGTGATTGCCGCCGCCGCCAATGGATCTTCCGATCAGTGAAGTTGAGAGAACGCATAATCTCCTTCTGAGCATTTTGGTTTTAGTGGTGAAAATTGTCGTGTTATGAAGAAGGGTTTTGGTACAATGGAAGTTGGTTATTATTATTCATTTCATGATCTAGGGTTTTGCAGAGGGACTAGCTTGGTGATAGTGTTAGATCAGTTCAGGAGACAAAATTTGTTCTTCTCATTTTTTTTTTCAAAAATAGGCTGAAGTCTCAAATTGGTCCTTATGTATGGGGGTGGATTTCAAAATGATCCATTATCTTTCATTTGTTTCAAGTTGGTCCTCCATGTTTTTATGAGTTTCCAAATTGGTCCAAGAAATATTGAATGTGGTCATATCTATTTCATTTCAAGTTCAAATGCGATGAATCTAGAATTACAAATTTCTTTTGATGAGTACTTTGAGATCATCAACAAAGGTGATGTCAAATCAAGTCTAAAAAATGGGCAACTCGTTTTGTAATCAAACAAATGAAGTTAGTCATATCTTTTTCGCTTCAAGTTCAAATGCAACGAGTTTAAAATTATATATATGTTAAATCTTGAAGAATCTTTTTTTTAACTAGTTAAAATCGCTAACAAATGAGGTTAAATTCTGTCTTGAAAGTATGTTTAAGATCAATTTAAAATATTATAAAAATATGTAGAACTAATCTGAAAAATAAAAAAATAATAGACTATTTAAATCTATTACATACATAAGGAACCAATTTGAGACTTTGATAAAAAAAAAAAAAAACAAGGATCAAACTTTATCACTCCAAAGTCTATTAAAAGTGAAAAAATTATTTATTTATTGAAATTTAATATTCAATGCACGTAAATTAAATGAGTGAAGTAAAAATAACAGTTGAAATTTTGAAATGATATGAAGTCTAAGTGTTGATAGCAAGTGAAATTTACACACGATTTTTTTCAAGAAATAATCGGTATCAATCTATGGCAATAATCACCCAATCAAACTAAAAGCTTGAGTTATAAACTATTGCAACTCTAAAACGAGCTATCACGCCTCCTCATAAATGCTCAAGAGGAGGGAAGTCTTAAGGGTATCAAAGTTGCCAAAATGCACCACCCATCAACCATCTCATTTATGTTGATGATATTCTACTTTTCTTCAAGGCTGACCTTGATTCCTGCAGCAATTTCAAGAATCTTTTTAATCAATTTGGTAAGGCTTCTAGACTAATTGTCAATCCTTCCAAATCTGACATTACCTTCAGCCCCAACATCCCCAACAGGTTCCAAAAAAATGATTTGTAAGGCTACTAGCTTTAAAAAGGTTGATTCCTATGGTAAGTATCTTGGGAGCTTTATTGATGGCTCTCCTAGAGCCAGGAAGACTTTTGATGTCATAATGGAGACCCTTCAAAATAAACTGGCTGGATGGAAGGCCAAACTACTTTCGCAGGCCAACAGAGTTACTTTAATCAAATCTGTTCTGTCTTCTCTACCAGTTTATCACCTTTCCTACTTCTCTCTAACAGATAAGGAAGCCAAGAAATGTGACTCCCTTGTCGCAAACTTTTTCTGGGGAAATCACCAAAATTCCAAAACACCACATATGCTTGCTTGGGATAAGATTTGTAAACCCAAGAATCTTGGAGGACTGGGTATCTGAAGGTTCAAGGAATTTAACCTTTCCCTCCTAGGTAGACAAGCTTGGAGAATCATTAGCAACCCTCATACTATCCTCTCAAGAATTTATAGGGCTAAATACTGCAAAGATGAAATGAACCTGGTCTTTAAAACCAATTCCTAGGCATCCCCTTTTGCTCGAGGAATTTGCAAGCAAATTGATCTTATTCTTAGAGACTGCAGATGGAAAGTGAGGAATGGACAGTCCATCAGTATAGGTAACAACCTCTGGTACAAGCCTGTAACCAACATCCCTGGTGTCAACACTGTAGTAGACCTGATAACTGATGAGCGGAAGTGGAATCTTGATCTTGTTTCTGCTCTTTTCAACCCGGAGGATACTGGGAGTATCATGCAGACTCCTATATCCCACATCCATAGGCCAGACTCTATAATTTGGAACAAGGACCCAAAAGGGATTTACACTGTTAAAATTTGCTTACAAGAATTCCTTTGAGAACCAATCCTCTCAACTCATTGAAAATTATTTTGATTGGAATTCTATTTGGATGTCTCATCTTCCACCCAAACTATGTGTGTTCAGTTGGAAAAGTCTGCATAATAGCCTTCCTCTAGGTGCAAATCTGCTGAAGAAACATTTTAAAATTGATGGTAAATGCCCCTTTGGATGTGACTGTGTAGAAACTGGTACTCATATTTTTCTTGAATGCCCTCTAGCCAGAGCAGTGTGGTTTGGTTCCCCTCTAGCTTTTAGAAGCACCTCAGCTCAACCCCTGGATTTCAGGACTTGGCTACGGAACTGCTTCATGAAGGGACACTATAAAACAGATCCCTCCCTTCAACAAACCCTTTGGTTCTGCTGAACCATATATCTTCATAGAAATGAAGTTATCTTTTAGAAATCTACACCAAATCCTGACAAGATCATCAAGGATTGGAAAAGGAATCAGGACAACACAAGTTTCTTGCAAGAAGCTGCTTCGGATCTGAACTTTTTTGACAAACCCCATACAATGAATAGACATCATCTGACTCTGAATCACAATTGGAAGTCTGATGACATCCTCATTGCTGGCCAAAGATTCAAGGACAAGTCGAAGAACATTTTTATTGCCATTGGTATTAGGTCCTCAGGACCAATGTTACTCTTTTATCATTGTGATTTTGACAGGTCAAAGAAGCTGATCAATACTTTTGCAGAAAGTCTCAAGAAATAGCTAGAGATTAGTTCTGAACATCGCACTTATGCAGCTAATATCATTTGCCAATGCAACTTCAATCTTAACGGAACCAATCCTATGGTGAGCACCATTTTGGAGGACATCAACTACATGCTTACAGACCCTCTTAACAGATGGAAGTTTTCCAGGTTGAAACACAACATCAAGATGAAAGATATTTGGCCATGGATTGATAGCTACATTGTAGGAACTTGTTGCTTTATGTAATTTTCTTACTTTCTTCTCTGTTTCTTTTAATTCAAAAAAAAAAAATAATAATGAGCTCACACATCATCAATTCACCTAACACTCTAACATCAATTCACCTAACACTTTCTAAGAATAATTTTTTAAAATTATTTTAAGAGTTTAGAATATCTCTCAATAATTTTTTTGTTTTTAAATTAAAAAAAAACATTTGATGTTTCAAATTTTAAATAAAAAATAATATAATATTATCAAACATATTTCTTTTTTAAAAAATAAAAGATTATTTTTAAAGAGAAGAATCAAACATACTCTACAAGTTCTTGTAGAAGCAATTCCATTAATTGACTTTTCCTAGATAGATTAAGGTATACTAACATCCACTAAATATTATAAATTCATAATAGTGAGTTCCACTTGGGAAACTCAATAAACCAGAAAGAAGCAACTCCAACAATCTCCAATTGATTCATCATCATAATTTGAACTTTCAATGACTCTTCTTTCAAATCCAGTACAGTTACAGAGTGGCTAATCCATTAACAACCAAATTGAGCAACCTATAATGAAAGAACACAACAAATGATACAAAGTAATTAATGATGGTCACTACAATGAAAAGAGAGAAACAAGTACATACATACATTCATACATACATATATGTATATTCCTTTCTATTTCTTCCATAAATTCATCATTCTCTCAACAAACCCAGATTTCATTTTCCTGGGATTTTCCATCCTCTTCTTTCTCTTCTTCCTCTTGACCAAGAACTCAGTGAAGCTATTCACCATGAAATTATAATAACCTCTAGCACATCTTGATGATGATGATGATGATGATGATGATGAAGATCTGAGTACATTTTCAAGATCATAGAACTGTGTGTTATTGAGAGAAGGCAGAAACATCATGTGCCTTTCAATCACATGAGAGAAAGAGACCAATTCATAAGAGTCATACAATGGGCTTCCACAATCCCATATGGGAAAAACTCTTCCTTCTTTTTCCTTCTCATCATCATCATCTTCTTCTTCTTTTTTCCCACAGCTTCTTGTCATTTTCTCTGTGACTAGTAGTGCCATCAAGAGGTTTTCTCTCAAGTCTTGAAGCCTTTTAAGTTCAGAACATGTAATAGGACAAAGCCGATGTTAGTTGGTTAGCAATTAAAAAATTAGTAAGATTCCAAAATTAACATGGTCGACCAGAATCTGAAAGGTCTTTTCCATGCCAATAATTGGGTTCAATTTGTGAAGGAACATCACAGATCAATTCATCATATAAATAAAATATAGGCTAATTTAAGATGAGATCACAATATGGGAATAAATGAATAATATAATCAATGTGTATTGTAGATTTGTAGTGTGTAATTAGGACAATCTACTAATCTGATAGTTGATCAGCATTTTAAAAATATTCTGTATATGATAATTTATAATACAATAGATAAAAAAAATTGAATGAGAAAATACATAGTCCATTTTTATAGTAAATGCTCATTTTCTTTTTTAATCGAAAGGTAAGTGAAAAATGCAATGACTGGATAATATGCAATGTCTAATGACATTATTTGAAATGAAGAGAGAATTTTAAATATTTATTCTCAAGCATAAGTTTGTTGTAACTTTTGCTTTTAGTACCTTTTTTTTTTTCAAACCAAAGTGGCAAAGTTATAATACTTGGTTAAATTTTCTCATGTTGTAATGCCTCTTTAGGTCTTTTTAGAATGCCCATTTCTTTTGGAATGCATCCTCAAGATTCTTTTAAGAACAGCTAGCTATATGACTGTTTCAAATTTTGGAGTTCTAAAATTAGGGAGCCTTATATTTTGATTAAATTATGTTTAGGCAAAATTACTATTTTCATCCTCAAATTTTACATCAATTTTTAATTTCAGCTCTAATTTCTTTTCACTTTCAATTCTTTTTTCAAAGTTTTATTTTAATTGATTTGATCATTTATTCTAACTTTAGCTAAATGTCTACCAACAAATTCTACATGCGCTTGACAACATGCCATTGATGCCATACGAAAAATGCAAAAATTCTCCCAGAATTCTCTCCCTAATACTAGTGTATATATATATTGTCTGGTAATTATATAGATACTTTTGAATTGTGATATCTTACAATATACTTCTTTGGAGAATTTGTGCCACATTTGTTTAGTTCATATGCATCACAGATTTTGCAATATATATTTACATGAAGCTCTTATTTCATCATAATCTGTGAAGGATCAAATTAAACAAAAAAAAGGGATCGACTTAAAAATCTAAATATGGTAGAGACCAAAATATAATTTTTGTCTTTTTTCGGCTCTAATTTGCTACTTAAAAAAGTTAAGCTATATACAATTCTCATAATCACTGTGATAAATTATAAATGGTCATAAAAGATTGACAGGTTTTTTATTTTATCTGAGAGACCTTTTTGTAAAATTTTTTTTTTATAACAAGATAAAATATATTAAATAGAAGCTAAGCGGCACTTATAAACGATCAGAAATTTCAAAACTGATAAACAAGAAGAATACATCATAAACATTGTTGAACTAGAGGGCGAATTGGGCTCATAAATCGTTCCTATAAGGATGATATCCTGAGGATGAAAAATATCACTAAAAGTGTTATCAACAAAGAGTTTACTATTATACTGTTTATCAGGAAGGAAACCAACTTCACGATCAAAGAAACCATCGACTTCATCAAAATGATATAAGCGCCGAGAGCGAGATCTGAAGATCCAGAGAAGCTAAAAGATGAAAACTGAACACAACAAAAAGAAAAATGAAAGAAACACCACCAATAAGAGGAGACAGACTAGATCTGGAAAACAACCACCAAACCAAGAGGACTAAACCTAGATCTGAAATTATTTAAGGATGAGAGATGAAAATGAGAAAAAAAAAAGACACCGACAATAAACTTCAAATCTACAATTGGATATAAAGAAGAAGGTGTGGAGGGCTACTGTTACAAGGTAACGCAACCCCAAGTGAACGACGCCTTAGGCTTGTAGAGAAGAGAATGATATGGGATAGGATATCCTATTTTATGGATGACAAAAAAAGAGTTTTAATTTTCGAGATAAAAATGTCAATTATGGATGACAACGGATAGGGTATCTGGTGGTTTTGTCGCTATCCGTATCCGTATTCGTTTATCCAATCTAATATCCATACCCTATCCGTATCCGATAAATTAATATTCGTATCCGCACCCTATCCGATATCCGGTATGCGACGGATACTCGAAATATCCGAAAAAATATGGATATGGGATATGATATCCTATTTTATAAATCGGATATATCGGGTACCCGATATCCATTATCCGCCAACTAATATAATTAAATGAAATTATTATTTATTTAGATTTTAAATTTATTTTTTAAAATAAAAAATTAAATATAAAATAACTAAAATATGATTATATAAAAAATATATATGAATATAATTAATTAAATTTAAATATTTATATATAAAATGTTAAATTAAAAGTAAAATATAAAAATTAAATAAGTAATAGGGTATCGGATATCGGATACTCTAAATATCCGTTCATTTCGGACGGATATAGGGTATCCGAGGGCAATATCCGTATCTGTCCAATATCCGAAAAAAATTTAATTTTCACTATCCGTATCCGTATTCGATATCCGACGGATATCGGATATTTTTTCGGACGGATACGGATGGATATCCTAAGTATCCTAAACCATTGCCATCCCTAATATTGTCAATAAATGAAATTTCTGTGCAAGTACCACTATTTTTTATAATTTATTTTTAAATAATGCTTTTACATTAAAATTTAAAATTTAAAATTTTGTATGTAATCTAGAAAAAAGAAAGAAAGAGAGCATATATTGCAGATTTGCAGATAGGCACGAATATTTAACACTTACATGTTATTATCGTATCTTTCTTTAATTATTATTTCTTGCTTTAGCGGTGAAAATTATTCTATTCGGTTTCTGTGTATAATATATACTTAAAAAAAAATTGAGTTACAATTGATATAAAAAAGAAAAAATTAAAGATATAAATAACTCATAAAATTTTGAAAATATAATTGAAATTAACTTTATACTTTAAAAAATATAATTGACAAAAAAAAATAGAAATAAAACTAAAACTGATTTAATATTTTAAAGATACCAAAACACTTTTTTTTTTTGGTGGAGAGGATACCAAAACACTTTTTTCTCATATATATATATACTAGAGGGACTAAATTGTTAACATAGTAAAAAAGAAGGGATCAAATAATAATTTTCCTCTTATTATTAATTTTGTACTATAATTTTAAAATGTGGACGACTAGGAAGGGGTGGAGCCATATAATATAAGATATATATATTTTGAATTTATACTGAATTAACTAATCGATTTTTAAATAATCAAAATATATAACTTAATTTTTGAATTATTTTAATTGTCAATTATTTGGTCTCTAAGTCAAATTTAAAATTAATACTAGTTCAAAAATAAAAAATATTAATTTAATAAAAATTTAAAGAAAAAATATGTAATCAATTCAATTTGAGGAACTAAATTAAGATTGAGGACCAAATAATTAACATTTGAAAATTAAAATATTTTAAAAATTAAATCATTATATTTTGATTATTGAAGTGATTGATTAATTTAATGAGTATAAATATAAAAAAAAAATATTTTCTTCAAAAATAAAATACGAAAATTGAGCACAGCACTCTGCAGAAAAACTCAAAAACAAGAGAGGGAGGCAAGAGGTGTAAACTCCATAGGTAGGAGAGAGATGGGCGTAACGAAGGAGCAAGTTGAATCTTCCTTGAACGCTAAATTAAATCCTTCACATCTTGTAAGCTTTTCTACTTCCTTTTCCTCATCCTTCTTTTTATCTTCTTTTTTGGTTTTTGTTTTTGATTCATTCTCTCAATGTTGATGGCCTCCAGAAAAAACCCATGCCGTTTTATCGATGGGAAAGAAGTCTCGCTAAGTTATAATATAGCAGGAGTTATCGGATTTCAGTATCTAGTTCATTTTTGTTTTGCTATTCGATATTTCCCTAGTTTTTGCCTTTAAGCAGGATTCCCTGAATCCGATAATATGTTTTATGAATCAATTGAAGTTCTAAGACTCGTTACCTTTCGACGGCCTTGAATTTTAAGCTTGAAGTTTAAAAGGGGGAGACATAAATAGAGTACTCTACCATTTTAAGCATGAAGTTTATGGGTTAGGTTTAGAGGGTCTATTGTTCTGGAATAGAAGCTTGCTTAGATATTATAATTGCAAGTAAGATTTCACAGAGAAGGGAGAGATGAGAGATCATATCAAAGAAGTCTGATTTAACGGTTAAACATAACATTGGGACTTTGTGTTTGATAGTTTTGATATGCAACTTGAATCAGAATGTTTGACTGTCAAATTGTGGTTAACTTCTTACTCTATTGCCTATCAGAACCACAAAACTAGTCACATCAACTTGTAGCTTGATGGAAACCAGTATGATGGGTTTCCATGTCTTCCATTTGCATTTATTTTCAACATAAACCCTTGTATGCCTTTTTCGTTGTATTTATTTTATCTTCAAATATCCTCCACAGCTCAGTAGCTCACTGCCTGATATAACCTTAGTGATGTCATTCAACCACGGTGTTTTCTGTCAGTTTTAATGGGTTGGTTTCGAATTTCAACCATTTTTTTTTCTGTAATGCCTTTGGACTTCCATGCATTTCTATTCACTCGTACATTGCCTCTTGCTGGTGGTGGTTGAGTGTGTGTGTTTCTTTTTTCCTTTTTGGGTATGAATGTATGATCACTAGGTTTTCCCCATCTATCCATTTTATAGTCAAGGTAAGAAACAATCCTTGTTTGAGTCGGTAGGTCTCTCATAACGGGGTAAAACTCTCCCAACAAGAGCGTCTCCACCAAGACTCGGACCTGAGACTTTAGCTATGGGGATTGGTGTACCTATCACTCCAACCAACCACTTGTTGGGTGGTGGTTTTGTTTTATGATCTATTTGCAAATTGAGCTGTGGTTTGTGGAACCATTTTATCATAGAAGGATATTACTTTTCAAGTTCAAAACCATCTAGTCTGTCTGTTATTTGCTACATTGTTCAATCTTGGATTTGGTGCTTTATTTATCTCCCTCATATCCCCTAGTAAGGAGAAAAAAAAAAAAAAGTACCACACTATCATCTTCTTCCTTCCAAAGTCCTACTTATGTACCAAAATGAGAATGTATAATTTTAGTTTTTCAACATTTTATTGGTTTTCATTCTCATGTTTTATTTTCTGTCATTTGTAGTGTTAGAGGAGTGACATTAAACTAGACTAATGAATTAAACTTGTGGTATAGGTTCTCTCTCTCTTTGAGGGGCTTCATTACAGGCATCCTCTCATTTGGTTTTCACCACATAACAGCCATTGAATCCTTTTGGGGAAATCATGAAATGTGTAGTTACTTCTGCTATTGTCCCTATTTATTGTAAAGTGCAAGACTCAGTTCAATGTGTACTGGCTAACAAAAACCAAAAAACATAGTTGCTACGGAGGCCATCTTATTAGTTTCCCTTAATCATTTTGCTAAGTTGCCTCAATTTAAGATATTCCAAGATCCAATTTAACCTTCATTGACCCCTGAAAGTCAATTTCTCTGGGAGTGCAATTTCTGTCCTCAGAACATGACAGTAATAAGAAATTTCAACTCACACCAAAGATAAGAACTATAGAAGAGCATCCTCTGCCAGAGTGAGTGCCAGTACATAGTACTTGGCAATTACGATTTTTTCTTTTCCCAATTTGACTGCATTGTTCATATATATCTGAGAGTTGCTGACACTTATTCTCCTATCCCAGGCTTATTTAGATTGTGCAAGGATCACATGCTTCATGTTACTTTTGTTTACCTGTCTTATGTCCAGATGAAGCATGTGATTTTTACTCAATTGAAAAAGAAGAAAATTTTCTGTATTGTTTTTGGTGCTATGTTGATCTATCTGATATCCTTTTTCTTTTTTTTTTTTTAAAAAATCCGTGTGGTGGAATATGGACGAATTGTGTAAGTTCCAAATGTAGTAACCTTGAGGTCAGGGTAGTGTTCTTTTTTCAGTATTGAACTTGGCTTTCAGTATCCAATTTCTTCACAGCAATGAAAAGTTATCTCTTTCTGCACTTCATAGATCTGCTTTGATTGGTTTTCTTGTACAAATTTGTTATATCCCATACAAAATCTTCCTTATGAGAACTCATTTCTTTTGTATTTGTGTTTCAGGAAGTAATCGACACCTCTGGTGGGTAAGTAATTTCAACTAAGAGATGTTCTTTGTCTTGGCTAATAATATATAGCATTGTTTTTTCTTGTCCCTTTCACTATCTCATAATCAAATTTAGGGATGATCAAAATACTCATATAGAAAAGAAACTAGAAAATTTTGTTTTGTGGGTCTGGGTCCGAGATGGGTAAAGAGCTACCCTACTTATATCCTATCCGTAATAGTAAATATATAATTTTATATATAAAATATAATATTTTTTAACTGTGTTGAGAAAATGTAAAATTGTAAAGATAAAATGGTAAATATTTAATACATATGGAAGTAATCTAATAGTACATCCATATTTACGAGATGTAATTTGGTCCAGAGACGGGGGTCATAGTACTCTATTACCCTTTATCATCCCCAATCAATTTAAATTCATGTGGCTATTAGGTGTGGAGCAAGTTTTGCAGTTGAGATTGTATCAGATCAATTTGAAGGGAAGAGGATACTTGAGAGGCATCGAATGGTGAATGCGGCTTTAGAGGAGGAAATGAAAGAGATTCATGCTCTCTCTATTAAGAAAGCTGTGACCCCAGATCAGTGGAAACAACAACAAGAGTCCACCAAATCTGATGCTGCTGCTGCTTAGAGGTTTGAAAAATGGGAAAGGAAGAAAATCTTGCTGCTTAGAGCATGCCTGTCAGTTATTTAAATAAGAAATCATTACATATTGAGTTTGTGGATTCTAGCTCTATGTAATTTAAGTATTTAACTAATAATCTTTGATTATATATACTAAATATTATTTTACTGATCTGATTTTGATTAAGTTGCCTTCTTGGGTGGGCATACCTCACAACTCTTGTATATTTTGAGCTTAATGGTATGTGTGAGTGTGATATTTTTTTAGTTGTCTAATTGAGATCATTAGTAAATGAAGTCAAATTAGACTCCAAAGTGGATTTGAGACTAATTTTTCATAATTTTTACTTGGTAGTTTCAAACCTATTTTGGGATCCGATTTGATCTCATTTTTTGACAGTTTCAACGGGGTAAAAAGAGACTTTTCAAGAGTAAATTATAACTATGAACTCATTGCATTCGATCTCAAAACGTGAGAGATATGATCAACTTTGTTTGTTTAACCGTGAAATGATGGCTCACTTTTGGGATTCCACTTGATCTCATTTGCTGACAGTTTTTTATTTTGGTACAGTTTGTTGACGGTTAACTGAATAGAGAAAATATTTGTCAAAAGTAACTTGTAACTTTGAACTTATTACATTCAAATTTGAAACAAAAAACAAAAGATATATGATTACATTCTATAGTTTGAGATCAAAAGTGAAGAACTAAGGGTCTGTTTGGGAGCAATTGCAGCTCAAGCCAATCTCATCCAAGTGACTTGGATGAGATGATGTTGTAATGAGATGAGATGAGATGATGTATTGGTGTTTGGGTGATTTTAGAGAAAATGATGTTAAATAGGGTGTGAAATTATATAAAAGGGTATGTAATGATTGTGGTCAGGTGAAATAGGTTGTTGGATTTATTTATTATGTATAGGGGTATAAATGGTAAGAAATAATGAAATGAGATTGAGATATTAAAATGAGATGAGATGAGATGATAGGTGTTTGGTGGTGGGTTGGATGAGATGATGTTGAGATTAGATGCTCTTGGAAAGCGTGAGGATGAGATATTTTTGGATGAAGGTTTTTGGATCAATCCATTTGGATGAGATGATGGGCCAAAGTGAAAATAACATGAAAATTATTTTAAGATTACAATTTGGTCCATAAATTTGTATTGGTCCAATTAATCAATCCCTGACATGTGTAAATGATAAGTCAGGGCCTGTAAAAAATTCCGGTCACCAATAATGGAGTCTATTTATGAAATTCAATGACAAAAAAATAAGAAAGAATAGTTTGAGGACCAGAATGCAAATTACAAAAAAACACTAAAATGTTTGGTCAAAGGTTCATTTTGGTCCTAAATGTATGTCCTAATATTCATTTTGGTCCAATATATTTCAAAAAGTTCGAATTGGTCCTAAATGTTGGCAAAATTATTCATTTTGGTCATAAATATTGGTAAAATGTCTCAACTAGAATATATGGAGGTACTCTTCGGGAATAATACGTAGCTCTAAACTCATCATGTTTGAACTTGAAACAAGCCATATTCAATACTTGGGACCAAAATGAAATATTTTGCAAACATTTAGGAGCAATTTAAATATTTTGAAACATAATGGACCAAAATGAACATTAGGGCATACATTTAGGACCAAATTGACCTTTTAACCCTATATTTTGAGAAACTAATTGCATAGTTTGAGAAAAAAACTAAACAAAAAATAATTTTAAGAGCCAAGGAAACTGAGTTCATAGTTTGAGGACTAAAATACCTATGATAGATAGGGAGAGAAAATTATAAGTGTAATAAATGAGAGTAGTCGAAATTACTATTTTGTCTAATTCTTTTTTTTATATTTGTATTAAAGTATAGGTAATTATAGGTGTATAAGTAGGGATAAATTGGTAATTGTAAAAAAAATGAGATGATGTTGTGAATGAGATGATGATGTGGATGAGATGAGATGAGATGAGATGGAGGTTCCAACAAACACCAAATCATTATTGTTCATTCAATCCTAAGATGAGATGATGATTGGATGAGATGAGATTGAGATTAAGGGATTCCCAAACAGGCTTAAACTTGTTAGAATAAGAGATTTTAATAGCAGGCTTTTAAAATAAATTAAAGTAAATTTTAATAAATAGGTCGAAGTGCAAAGAAGCCTCTGAACTTAGGGGCATGTTTTCAAAAGTGAGCAAATAATCTGTACATACTTCTATTCTAGTTTAGTGGGTTCTACTTTACATTTTGGCTTAATAAATAATATATTGAAAT
>QANZ01043460.1:0-13851 GCA_003254925.1 Chamaecrista fasciculata
TTGTTTTTGTGTTAGGCGCCTAGAGCCCTATTTATAGTGTTCTCGAAACCCTAATTCATAGTTAAGGACCCTAGAATTTGTATTAGACAAATTCTAGCCTTTTCATTTCGTAGTATTAGGATTCTAGTTTATTTTTTTCAGTTAGAGTCTGGCAGCCCAAGTACTGAAAGATAAATTTTTAATTTTTGTTTCTGCGTCGTCGCTAGAGCTGGCGGCGCACCTGGCATCCCAACGTCAAATTATTTGGAGAGTTTAATCTCGATTAAACTCTACCAAATCTGATTTAAATTTAAATTTTAAATCGCGCGGATTTGACGAATATCTTAGAATATCTTAGATTTCAACCCTATAAATACCCCCTCAACCCTCTAGGCTTCTCACAACTCTTAGAAACACCTCTCTAACTTGCAAAGCTCCTAGAGCACTCTCTTCAGAGCTTGAATCCCTCTCTTCTCAAGTTTCCTTCAAATCCAAGGTAAGACTTTACGGGTTTTTCTTTGAATTCCCTAGGAACTTCTAGGATAGGTTTTCTTTCTCAAAGTCGACTTTAGGACTTGTCTTCGTGCACAAAAGGGTAATTTGGGGCCTTGCTGTCAAAACTTTTGAAAAACTTCGCAAAACTTTTTGCGCCGGCTCCTGAGCCGGCGGCGCAGCATGACGGCACAACCCCAAATTATAATTTTGCTTGCGGGATAAGGTTTAGAGGTGATTTGAGAGAGGTTTGCAGTGTCTAGATAGTTTATCGTAGAGTTTTCTACATTTCTCAATAGTTATATTGATTATAATTATTGATCTGTAGATATGGCCCAATTCAAAAGCACTCAGGCAAATTCTCCTCCGAATGATCATCGTCCAGAGTGCACTGACACTAAACCACTCGTATTTTATGTTACAATCTTGGATGATGACTCAAAGGCAGATCCTGAGGAATAAAGTCCTCACCACCCTCCCGGGTTATATACCAAAGAACCTGATGCAAACATTACTCCCTATTCTTCTGGTCCCATGAATGCATCCTCACTCCTTAATAAGGACAAAGCTACCCGCAACCAACAGATATAGAAGCTCGAAGCCAAAATTGCTCACTTTCAAGCTCGGTTGAAAATGTTAAAAGAATATCCTATCTACAATATTTAGAATGTTGGAGATTGTGCCCTAGGGCCAATCATGTTATGTATATGTTTTGAACATATATTTGATTAATTTATAGTTGATAAATTATCTCGTTATCATATTATTAGCATGTTTACTATGATAGCAATCCGTGATTAATTATATGATAATTAGTCTAAACAGTCCCTGGTCGCTCATTCAAGTGGGAACTTGAAATGAACTAAGACCAGCATGACCTCGGTGTCTACAGATACATGCACTAGATGGTTTACGAGAGTCATGGTGCAATTATGTAAGGGTTACAAGTTGCTGGACCGACCCGAAGAGTCCTGCATGGGTTTTAGTCATGACCTAGCCTCTCCTGTACACCTGTCACGATGCCCTTAGACCTGAGGTCTTGACTATTCCGGCATTGTAGTTGTCGAACTTTGGCCTAGTCCAACGTTCCCCGTAGCAGGGTAGCCATACAGGCTGGGTACGAGTTTGGTTGATTACCGTGCTGAGGAATGTGGTTTACCAAGATGGAATTTTGTCCGTCAATAAAGATGAGAGATATTTTACTGGGCCCCTCGATGATTCTGTCCAAGGAATGTGTGGCCACACAGGGAATTGGGACTAACTCAGGAAATCGAGAAAATTATGGTTTGGATTAAGGATGACTTTCCCGTGCCTTATCCATGACCAAAATATCGTGTGACAATCGGGATCAAGACAAGGTGGTACTAAGGTTAAGTCGTTTGGCGTTAAAGCGATAAACTCACGTGTTTTGGGTAGTCGTGATGGCTTGCTAGAGTCTGCTCTCGACTTGTGATTCATAGAGATGGCTTGCTGCCAACTTCACGTGAGGCCTGCTGGGTCACACACGAGCAGGATCTAGACACCGCTTAAAGGGACGCGAATTAGGGTTAATTCGTGAGTCACTCCGGTGACACAATTTAAGACATAACTGACTGTCTGGAACATGAAGTCTTGTCTTAAATAAAATCTACGTTTGAGATATTTAAATTTGTGGGACAAGTTTAAATATATTAATTGTTAAATAGTTAATTGGATTAATCTATTTACAATTATAATATTAGGGAATAATAAATCAGATAAGGTTCCTAAAAGTTAGGAGATTGTTGATTTATTAAATTCAATAATATTAAGATAATTGGAAATGTTTTGTTAATTAAAGTCATGACTTGGATTTGAATTTCAATTCAAGATTTGATTTTGATATTCAAGATTCAAAATTTGAATTAAAGATATTAGGGTAATATTTTATGGTAATATTTTAGTTAAGAATTCAAGTCCTAATATTAGTGAATTTGAATTAAAGATATTTAAATTAAGATATTAAGGTAATATTTTAATTAAGAATTCAAGTCCTAAAATTATGATATTATTGTAATCTCATAATTTTATAATTTGATAATCCACTAATTTAGGGATTCCCTAATTATAATTATCAAATTTCCCAACTCTATAAATAGGCCTCGGGCAAGTCGACTTAGACTTCTTTTTCTTTTGAAGAGAGAGAAAATTTTGGCTCCCTAGAGTTTAGAGAGAAGAAAAGTCGACTTTCTCTAAGTGTGAGAGTAAATCGACTTGCACCCTAGGTTTAGGGTTTTGAGAGAGGAAACAAGAAAGGTAGATTGGAGTCCCGAGTTTCCACCTAGAGTCTTGGTTCAAGAATTGTTCTTGATCACCGAGAACCGTAGATTGGAGTCCCGAGTTCTTTGCAGAAAAGAACTGAAGGCTAGCACCTTGGTGTCATCAAACTGTTTGTGTGGATCACCGACTGAGGAAGGACGCTTGGTGTGGAGTTCTCTGAATCGCAGTATTTCAAACCCGTCGATTGAAATGAGGTATACTTCTTCCTTTACTTGTTTAAACTCAATTGGTGGATCCTGTAGGAAATCACAAAGCACTACGTTTTTATTAAATTTCTTTAAATTTTTGCTTCCGCTGCGCTCCGCTCTGTGATTTCTCGACAGTGGTATCAGAGCCACGCTAATTTTGGGTTTATACTAGTTTTGGTGATTGTACATGTGATGTATGATGTTTGTTTACCGTTTTCAATCGTATGTTTGAATTTGCGAAAATCCACCGAAAGTTTTCTTTAAAAACTTAATCTATGGAATTGGTGCAAATTATATGTATATGATACATAGGAAATCAATTGGATTGATTTGGAAAATTGTTCTTCAATTTTAAGCTCTTGGTCGAAATCCCTATATAATTATAATTAGAATTGTTTTAATTATAATATTGTTGGATATGGCTCTAGGATTTTTGGTAAATACGGCCTGCGTGTCGTCTCCCTATATTACGATGTAATTTTACATTTTGTTTATACCTCAATGTAAATGAGGTTTTTCCCAATGTAATTTTATTTTTCCTTTTACAAAAATTCTCTCATTGGCTTGAGAGGATTATAGGGTAGATGAGCCATATCTAAACACGGTGTGTTTTATGCATTTAGTATTTTGTATGAGATGCAATGCGCTAGATGTATGCCTAGGGGTGCGAATTTTAACATGCAATATTTAATTTTACGCTACAACCACGTATACGATATGAGCATAGGGTTTTGTATGAGATACAATATCCGTGCATGTGTTTATATGTATGAGATACATGGGGAAATAAACATTTGGCACACTCGTTTAATTTTAAATCAGTTTAAAATTGAACTAAAACGGAACATTAAAAATTGGACCCTTTTAAAAAATCTTAAGTTTTAATGCCATCAATAAAACACCCTGTTAAAATCTTCTTCATCGTAGAGCGGTGATCGCCCTCCGCGACACGTATATGTCTTGACCTTGAGGAGACACGGGTGAATGGGAGATTCAACGCAACGCCTCATTGAAGTCTTGGTTTGCTAGGTGCGGTTATCGCCCTCCACGACACGTGTTTAGTGGGCCTTGATGATATGGGGTCGGGCTTCGGCCTCGTTGTTTTGAGCCTAGCCATTCACGAGTTTTATTGTGTGACTTAATGGGGTTATTGTTGGGAAATCATAGATCCCCGCGCAGCGGAAGCTAAAATAAAATTAAAAATTTAAACAGGCAGGCTTTGTGATTTCTTGCCAGGATCCACTATTTGAGCCTATACTAGAAGAAGGATAGAATTTTACCCAAATCAATCGGTAGGCTTTGTACTTGCGATGCTGAGAAGACCACTCCAAGTGTGCTTCCTCTGCCGGTGATCCACACGAACAGTTTTGGAGATGCCCAGGTGCTAGCCTCCTTCACTTCTTCCCAAGTGAATATGTGGGACTTCTATCTACGTTCTTGAATTTTAAGAACAATTCTTGAATTCAAGAAATTGGTGGTGCCTAAAACCCAAGAACCCTTCTTGGTCTCACACAAAAACCCTAAAATTGGGAGCAAGTCGAATTTTTCTCTTTTAGTTACAGAAAGTCGACTCCTTCTCTCTCTTCACTTTAGGGTTAGAAAATTTTCTCTCTCTTGAATGCACAAGTCACCCCCAAGTTGACTTGCCTAGTGGTATTTATAGAGTTGGGGAAATTTGATAATTATAATTAGGGAATCCCTAAATTAGTGGATTATCAAATTATAAATGTATAAGATTACACTAATATTATAATTTTAGGACTTGAATTCATAATTAAAATATTACCATAATATCTTAATTTAAATTCAAAATGCAATCTTTGAGAATCAAATTGGAAAATCAAATCTTCCCTTGATCCCCAAACCATGCGCCATCTCCCCTCTATTGTCTTTGGGAATTTAATAAATCAAAAACATTCCTAACTCTTAGGAAGTCATAACCAATTTATTATCTTCCAACATTATTGAATTAAACTATTACCCTAATATCTTTAATTCAAATTCTGAGTCTTTTGAAATCAAAATCAAATTTTGAATTCAAATTCATGGCTTTAATTAACAAAACATTTCCATTAATTAAAAACCCCTATGTATGAGGCGCCAACCTCCCTCTTGTTGTCCCAAATATTAGTGAATAAAATAAATCAGTAATCTCCTAACTTTTAGGAACCTTATCTAATTTATTATTCCTAATATTATAAACAAGAATATAATTGTAAATAGATTAATCCTATTATCTATTTAACAATTAATATATTTAAACTTGTCCAACAAATTTAAATATCATATATGTAGATATTTATTTTGATAAGGAAGGTTTTATATGTGTAAACGGTAAAGAATGGTGTTCTATTTATAAAGACGGTGTTTTATTTGCTTATGGTGATTTGCAAGATAATCATTTCATCTTAAAATTAGAACGACAACACGATAACAATATTTATAACATTCATACGAAAAGGATTAAGATTAGCGAATCTAGTCCTACATACCTTTGGCATTGTCGTTAAGGCCATATAAACGAGAAACGCTTGGAGAAGCTCCATAAAGATGGACTTCTAAGCTCATTTGATTTTGAATCATATGATGCTTGCGAATCTTGTTTACTTGGAAAGATGACAAAGGCGTTTTTTACTAGCCACAGTGTTGGGAAATCATAGAGTCGGCGCAGCGGAAAAACATGGTAAATTAAAATTTTGGGTAAATTACAAAATAGGGTCCTGTGGTTTGGCCCTGTTTCAGATAGGGTACATGTGGTTTGAAAAGTTTCAAATTGGGGCCTGAGGTTAACTCTGTTTGCAAAATAGGGTCTAGGTGGTTTTGACCGTCAAAAAACTAACGGTGCACGTGATAATTTGCCTAACAATCTCAGGGTCTTTAGTTAAAATACTATTTTAAGACCCTATCTATTTTTAACCAACGCAAAAATAGTATTTTAAAATAGTATTTTAATATGACGACGTAAGAAATAGGGATTCAAACGCAAAAAAATTAATAATTAGGGTCTTAAAATAGTATTTTAACTAAAGACCCTGAGATTGTTAGGCAAATTATCACGTGCACCGTTAGTTTTTTGACGGTCGAAACCACCTAGACCCTATTTTGCAAACAGAGTTAACCTCAGGCCCCAATTTGAAACTTTTCAAACCACATGTACCCTATCTGAAATAGGGCCAAACCACAGGACCCTATTTTGTAATTTACCCTAAAATTTTTGGCTTCTCTATGATTCCATCCAGGATCCAGTACCTATATTTATATCAGTACATATAGATGTATACCTCAATTTTCAATCGGCCCATTTGAATTTGCGAGTTGAGAAGTCCACTCCAAGTGTGCTTCCTCTGCCGGTAACCAAACGAGCAGTTTAGCAGATGCCCAGGTGCTAGCCTCCTTCACTTCTTCCCAAGGGTTGGCGACTTTCTTCTCTCTCTAAGAAGAAGTTGGTGAATTTTATCTCACAAAATTAGCTCTAGGCGGCTTCCCCTATAAGTTGTGAATTTATATTCACTCATTCCTAGAATTAGGGTTTCACTAATCCAATTAGTGAATCCCTAAAATCTTGGATATGGATTTCCCTAAATCTTTGATTTATAATATTACACTAATATTATAATTCAAAATCCTAGGGGCAATTCAAATTCTTGGCCTACAAGATCAAATCTTTAAACCAAATCTTGATTGCTCAAATCCTATTGGTTAGAATGAGTCATGAGGATTTAATTTTACAATTAAAATACTACCTTAATAATTTAATTAAAATTCGAATTGCACATAATATTTAAATTCAAAATGCAAGATCAAATCTTGCACCCCAAGTCTCAAATATATGCGCCATCCTCAGTTCCTTTTAGTGGAATTTAATAAATCAAAAACATTCCTAACTCTTAGGAAGTCATAACCAACTTATTATCTTCCAACCAGTGTTGTCATAACCGAACCGGACAAAGACTCGGACAAGTGTTCGGTTCACGGTCTGATTGGTTAAACCGGTCGAACCGTTCGGTCGGACCGGATGACGCAATAAATAATAATTTTAAATATATTAAATATAAACCCTCTCAAGTTTCAACTTTCAAGTTCAATACACATAATTTTAAAGTTCAAAAGTACAAATTCATAGTTCAAAATCTAAAAGCAAACAACATTACATGACTTCTCAAATTTCAATTTTCAAGACTTGTTAAACTCAGGAGGATCTTGATCAAACCAAGCATGAAGTTCTTGATAATCGTCACTTTCACTATAACTTGTCGACTGTTCATGAGGAAATGAGTCCAAATTGTGCTCTCTTTGACTTGATTGTGCATTATTATTCTCATGGACATTATCTTCATCACCACAACAAACAAAATAAACCATAGAGAAACATTATAAGATTATATACAAACAAAACCAACATGAACATATATTATGTAAAACATTATCTTACCTTCCTCAATTGGAATTTTCGGCAGTGCTTCTTGAGAATAGATCATATCTTCTGACTCATCATAAACAAGGAATGGAGTATCTTCATCTGTGATCCAAAATTCAATATTTTCTATACTTGAATAATCAATTGGATCCAAGTTGCTCCTTTTGTTAGCAGCACTGAAAGTCAAAATAATCAATGAGAATTAAATATTAAATCAACACAAAGTCATAATTTAATTATTATGACAACAAACAAAATTTACTACTTGAATAAGACATACCAATTTTTCAATCTCAAATTATAATGAATATAAACAAGATCATTCAATCTTTGATGCTCCAAGTTATTCCTTTTCTTGGTATGGATTCTTTCAAATACAATCCAGTTTCTTTCACAGCAGATGAAGATGCAGTTTGACTCAAAAGACAAATAGCTATCCTTTGAACATTTAGAGAAATATAACCAAAGGTTTTCCACCAATAATCTGTCATTATGAATCAAAATCAAATACTATAATTTCAATCACTAATAAGAAAACATATTAACATAAAGTATATCCAAAACGTAAAGAATATTACCTGGCTTCATTTTAGTTGAAGCTTCAATAGCTAGGTCACTTTTAAAGACGTCTTTCATATCCCTATAAATCATACTTTCATTCACAAAGTCGGTCTTGCCAGAAGGAACTATGTTGTTCAAAATCCCAAGGAATCCATGCATAACCTCCGGCTTCTTAGAAAAGTGTTCCTGGTCATAATAAAATACTGGATTCAAAAGATATGAAGCAGCATGAATATCTTTTCGAAGTTGCCTATCCCATCGTTGCTTTATAATCTTAGTATAAGGCTTATACAAAGACTTTTTATTCCTGAAGACATTCTTGATGGTTTTTCTTGCTCTGTACATGCCATCATACACATAGCCCAATGAAGGCCTATTATCAGCATCAACAATTCGTAACAAGCGTACAAGATGTGCCACAATTTGAACAACAATTCCACAGTCATTCCAAAATTTGTTGTCTAACACAATAGCAATAACATCCTTTCCCTTTGGGTCTCTAGAGTATCTAGAATCTGTAAAAGTCTTACTAGTCACCAAGGCTTGCAAGTCATGTTTATGCTCATGAATACTTTTCAATGCAATGAAAGTAGTTGCAAATCGTGTTGGTCTAGGACGTATGATTTCTTTCCATCCATCTCTTTTCCTTAACCAAGCTAACAGATATCCATGATTGTAAACAAATTTTGTTATCTTTGATGCACGTGTGGCTAGGCTACTGACGAATCCCATCTTGCCAATGTCTCCTAAAATCAAGTTCAAACAATGGGCAGCACAAGGAGACCAAAATATAGAAGGAAACTTGTCATTTAACAATCTTCCATCAGCTTTATAATTTGCTGCATTATCAGTCACAAAGTGTACAACATTACCTGCCCCAGCAAATTCAACCAGCTCAACAAACAAGTTACAAAGTGTTACCGCATCTTTAACAACATCAGAAGCATCAACAGATTTAACGAAAACAATTCCTCGAGGGCAATAGACAAGAAAATTGATTAATTGCCTATTATTTCTATCTTGCCAACCATCAGCCATGATAGTAGAACCAGTTTCAGACCAACTACCACGAATAGCATCAACCAACAAGGTAACCTCCCTTTTCATATCAAGTAAAACATTGGTTCGTAAAGCATGATAAGTTGGACCTTTATTTCCAGAACCAATTCTAGCAATAGCATCTATCATTTCCTGATAATAAACTGAATTAGCAACATTCATAGGAATGCAATTATCATATAAAAACCTGCCAATGGCCAAATCAACTCTTCTCACAACTTCCTTTCCTGCCATTGAAAATCTGATTGATGGTTGAGCTCCAACGGTAGTTCTTGGTGTAAAAAAATTGCTTCCATCTTCAGTTGATTTTCTTTTGATCCCACTTTGACTAGAACTGATGGCTGCAGATTGAGTAATATGTTGTACTGGAGGTTGCACTTCTGATGAGGCAACATTATCTTCTAAAACTTGCATGTCTGTCAAGTCATTTTGACCCTTATTTTTCCTCTCATCAATTTCTTTCAAATTTTGTTGCATCTTGTATCGAACATCATAAGGCACTTTCTTACATCCTACTGCATCTCCCTTTTTTCCAGCAAGATGTTGTTTTATTCTATGTATTCCTCCACCCTTAAATTCTTTCTCACAATACATGCATTTCCAAAATTTCTTCCCTTTGGATCAACCATCTCAATGCAATAATCCCAAGCAGGATCTGCTCTTGCCCGGTCAGATTGGGTAGATGGTGTAGCTGGTGTGGATGCAATTGATTGTTGTACAGATGAAGAGGATGTAGCCATTGTAATGTAATCTGTTACAAATAATTATTTGCCTTCTATACCATTACAAATAACCAGGACAAATAACCAGCAAATAAACAGCAAATATCAGATGAATCAAAACTTAAATCACTCTTAAATATAAGAAAATCCAATCAACAGGGATCTCCTATGTGAATATGTGAATATGTGATTAATCAAAACTTAAATCACTCTTAAAATCCAATACCCAGACCGAGATCTCAAATCCAACACAACTTTCAACCGAGAGGTAAAGTTTCAAGTCTCAAATCCAATCAACCGAGAGGTAAAGTTTCAAGTTTCAAGTTCAACTCACCTGTTGTTGCAATACCCAGACCGAGAGGACAGCGGCGGCAGCGGAAATAGCAGAGACGATGGCGGAAGGAGCAGTGGAGGTGAGAATGGACTTTAAACTCGCCTCTTCCTTCAAAACCGAGACCAGAGGAAAGCAACGGCGGCGGCGGAAGTAGCAGCGGCGACGGCGGAAGGAGCGGCGATGGCAGAAACAGCGACGACAGCGGAAAAGCAGCGGCGGAGGTGAGACTAGCCTAGGGTTCGGCGGATGTGAAGTCTAAAGGAAGGGGAACTCAAGGCTGCGTAAATGAATGGCTGGATTTTCGAATGCAGTTTAGTGTTTTTTTTTTTTATTTTCGAATGCAGTTGAAAAAAAAAAATTGGTTGAACTGCCGGTCCACCGGGTGGACCCGGTTTTCCCGGTTTTGTGCCGGTTTTTCCCGGTCCAACCCAGACTTTGGTTCTTTGGGTTTAACCGGACCGTCTTGCTCTTCGGCTCCCGGTCGAACCGGCCGGTCCGGTCCGGGTTTTACAACACTGCTTCCAACATTATTGAATTAAAATATTACCTTAATATCTTTAATTCAAATCTTGAATCTTTTGAAATCAAAATCAAATTTTGAATTCAAATTCAAATCCTGATATCTAAATTTAATTAACAAAACATTTTCATTAATTAAAAACAAGATATATGAGGTGCCACCCTCATCCTTGTTTTCCCCAATATTAGTGAATTTAATAAATCAATAATTCCCTAACTTTTAGGAAACTTATTTAATTTATTACTCCCTAATATTTTAAACAAGAATTTAATTGTAAACCATTTAACAATTAATATATTAAAATTTGTCCAACAAATTTAAATACCATAAACATAGATATTTATTTAAGACAAGATTTAATGTCCTAAGACATTTAACTATGTCTTAAATTGTGTCACCAAAGTGACTCACGAATTAACCCTAATTCGTGTCCCAAAATAGCATCTTGATCCTGCTCATGTGTGACCCAGCAGGCCTCATGTGAAGTTGGCAGCAAGCCACCTTATGACTCCCAAGTCGAGAGCGGACTCTAGCAAGCCATCACGACTACCCAAAACACGTGAGTTATCGCTTTAACGTTAACGACTTAACCTAAGTACCACCTTGTCATAATTCCCTATTGTCACACGATATTTTGGTCCTGGATTAGGCACGGGAAAGTCATCCATAATCCAAACCACAACTTTCCCGATTCCCAGAGTTAGTCCCATTCCCTAGCGTGGCCACGCATTTCTTGGACAGACTCATCGAGGGCGCCATTTAAATATCTCTCATCGTAATGAGGGACAAAATCCCATCTTGGTAAACTAGATTCCTCAGCACGGCAATCAACCAAACCCGTACCTAGCCCTTATGGCTACCCTGTTACGGGCAACGTTAGACTAGGCCAAAGTTCGACAACTACAATGCCGGAATAGTCAAGACCTCAGGTCTAAGGCTATCCTGACAGGTGTACAGGAGAGGCTAGCTTATGACTAAACCCATGCAGGACTCTCCGGGTCAGTCAAGCAACTTGTAACCCCTTACTCATTGCACCATGACTCTCGTAAAGCATCTAGTGCATGTATCTCCATACACCGAGGTCATGCTGGTCTTGGTTCATTCTCGCTCCCACGTGAATAATCGACCAGGGACGGATTTAGATTAATTATCTCATAATTAATCAAGGACGCTATCATAGTAAACATGCTAATAATATGATAACAACATGATTCATCTTCCATAAATCAATCAAAATGTTCAAAACATTTACATAAAATGATTGGCCCTAGGGCACAATCTCAAACAGACTCCCACTTGCACTAGGTACAATCATTAATCAAACTGTTCCTACACTAGGAACATCCATTAATGTGTCTAATCTCCATTGACATTACATGGCTTTCATGTAAGACCCGTGCTAGGGGCTTCGTAAGAGGATCGACAACTTTATCCTCAAATGCTACTTTACATATCTTGACATCACCATCTCAAGGTGATAACGTCTGAGTATATATCACTGTCGGAACGTCAGTGGGGACCCAGTCCCATCTGGTGTCTTTCCTGTCTCCACAGGGTGACCACCAAGTATACTTCAGACACTAGTTTTACGGTCCGCGTCTCCACGCGACCAACCCTACGTTGAAGAATCAGCAATCGTGCTCTGCTTGGAACCTTTCCAACTCACGATGCCACCGTTCAGGAGAAAAAAACACGTATTTAGACTGCGATTTAAAACATCTTGGTCGGTTTGGAAAACGGGCACCTGTGTAACCAATTACACATCAGTTCCACCATAGACCAAGAATTCATCCTTAGTTCTTCTTAAGTACTTAAGGATGTTTATGACAGCTGTCCAATGACCCTCACCGGGGTCTTGTTGGAACCAGCTTGTTATGCTCAGGGCAAATGACACATCTAGTCGAGTACATAGAATGGAATACATGATAGATCCTATTGCCGAAGCACAAGGGATGCCACTCATGCGTCCTCGCTCATCAAGTGTCTTGAGACATTGATTCTTGCTTAGGACTAAACCATGATTCATCGGTATGAATCCCTTCTTGGAGTCTTGCATACTGAACCCCTTCAGTACGTCATCCAAGTATGTACTCTGACTTAATCCAAGAAGCCTACGAGACCTATCTCTATAGATCTTGATGCCTAGAATATAGGCAGCTTCTCCTAAGTCCTTCATTGAGAATGATTTTCCCAACCAAGATTCACAATCTACAAGGTAGGAATTTCATTTCCAATGAGCAAAATGTCTTTGACATAAAGCACCAAGAACACAATTGTGCTCCCACTAACCTTCTTGTAAACACAAGGCTCGTCAGAGTTTTGTAAGAAGCCAAACTCTTTGACTACCTCATCAAAACGACGATTCAAACTCTGTGATGCTTGCTTTAATCCACAAATGGATCTCTGAAGCTTGCATACCTTTTCTGGTTCCTCTGGACATACAAACCCCTCAGGCTGTGTCTGTTGGGAAATCGCCACGCATGCTAAAACAACGGAAGCGTGTGTAAAACAAAAATTTAGAAACATACACAGCGATTTCTTTCCCAATAGATCCGCTATATGAATCTGTATCGGTGTAAGGTCACGAATTTACCCAAGTCGATGGCTGTTCTTTGCGTTTACGAATTTGAGGAGTCCACTCCGAGTGTGCTCCCTCCACCGGTGATCCACACGAAAAGTTTGGTAGATGCCCAGGTGCTAGCCACGTTTACTTCTCCAAGCAAACCGGGAGCCTTATCTACGGTGTTCTTGGATTCAAGAACGCTTCTCAAAATCCAAGCTTTAGATGGCGCCTTAGATCAAGATTGGTGTTCTTGATCTCACACACAACTCAACTCACAAAACCTAAAACTATTTTAGGGTTTGCGCCACTTTCTCTCTCTAGAAAGACTAGGGTTGTGTTTGATAGGAATTGTGCCCTAGGGCCAATCCTTTTCTGTATATGTTATGAACATATGGATTAATTTATAGAGATAAATTAATGGTTTTCACATTATTAGCATGTTTACTGTGATTACGTCCATGATTAATTATACGATAATTAATCTAAATCTATCCCTGATCGATTATTTTCGTGGGAGCGAAAATGAACTAAGATCAGCATGACCTCAGTGCATAGGGATGCACGCATGCGATGCTAGAATGAGGGTCATGGTGCAACTACGTAAGGAGTTACGAGTTGCTGGATTGACCCAGAGAGTCCTGCATGGGTTTAGTCATCAGCTTGCCTCTCTTGTACGCCTGTCACGACGCCTTAGACCTGAGGTCATCATTATTCCGGC
>QANZ01043497.1:0-12136 GCA_003254925.1 Chamaecrista fasciculata
TTGCATATTTACCCCTTTCATGAAACAACATAGTTTTGATACAAATTTGGGTTGGGTTGGGTAACCCATGGGTTTTACCCAACCCAACCCAAATTTTAATGGGTCAATTTTGAACCCAATCCGTCTTAACCCATTATCTAAATGGGTTGGGTTTGGGTTGGTTAATTTGTTGTTGGGTTGGTTGGGTTGGTGGGTAATGGGTTGAGATTGCCACCCCTACAGCTAAGGAAGCTTGGGAACACCTGAAGTGTCGTGAAACTTGGGCACCAAATCTGCTGGATTGCTATGATGGTAATTTAAAATTAATTACCAATTGTTTGGCCTTACCTTCTTCCCTGTGCAATATGTCGTAACATGTGTGGCTCTTTAGAGATATATATATAAAATATAAAAAATTAATTATTACTCTTGAAAATATATGTATATGGAATATGTTTCACATCAATATAATTAAAAAATTAACATAGTGATCGTTTTTGATTTTGCAACAAAATGGTTTGACTTTAACAAGAATGGGGGCTGATATTAAGAGATATATCAATTTTATGGATGGAGGTGATGCTATAGCATTGGGGTCGTGCTCAGAGCTTGAGAATGCCGTCATTTCAACTTTTTTCCCCGGGAACAACACTTTGGTTCATTAGGCAGTGTATAGGGGCAATGAAGCAATAGTTAAGATTTTGGTGGACAAAGCTTCCCAAGAAATAATGGAATTGCAAAATGACAATGGTTACACAGCTCTGATGCTGACAGCTATATATTTCAGAGACATAAAAGTGGCTGAAGCATTAATGGGCAATGATCAAGAGTCAAAAAAAAGACTATTGTGTAACAAAGTCGAAAAAGGAAAACACAAGGACTTCATCCCCGTTCTTGTGGCAGCTGATGTCGGTCACAAAGATCTGACTCATTTCCTTCACAAGCAAACAGCTTCTACTGCCATAGAAATATATAAGAACAACAATTATCATCTGGCCACTAAACTCCTCCATATATGCATAAAAAATGAGATATTGGGTAGTTAACATTTTCATTCTTTTTTTTTTTGCATGAAATGTTCTGTATTGTCATTGCAAACTACAGCTAAATATATTAAATAAAATAACTAACCTTTTGTTTGTGTATATATATACATAGATGTGGCAATAGATTTCCTCCGGTTGCTGGGTAGTGAATGGAGTCAATGGACTTTCTTCACCACTCCAAATGAAGAAGATCCAGATGAAGAAGGTCCAGATAAAGAAGATCCAATTCTGGCATTAGCTCATATGCCTTCTTACTTTGCTAGCGGAAATAGTTACAAATGGTGGGAGAAATTGGTTTATAGACGTAAGTGTTCTCCATTTATCTCGGGATAAAATTTGGTTGATTTTGCATATTTGTATCATTTTTTTTACTGCATTTAATACTCTAACTTTTAATTTTTCAAACATCCTCTTATTTTTTTAATTATATGCATTACATAAAATATCAATTTTATTATTTATGTGTATATATTATAATTAACGGTTGATTCTCTCTTGTTAGTTTTTTACTTTGACCCCCTATTCTATTATTGCAGTTCTGAGAGTATCACATATGGATGAAGATAACGTGGAAGACAATACCAACTCACAGTCAAACGTCAGCGTTAGGACTGAAGTTGGATCCCGTGGAAGACAATACCAACCCACGGCAAATTTCCATTTGACAAGTTTTCTCTCAAATTTATTGTCTTCCATCTTCGGTAAGTTACATTGTGATTGCTGATTATTGAAAGGCATTGGTCCATGCCTAATTAAGTAGCTAGCTAGTTATAATTTATTTAACTAAGTTTAGTTACTTGAAAATTTACTTGCAAATGAGCCTGCAGTTGCTAAAAGGGGAGAGAACTTTGTTGAAGTGAAGCCAAGGGTACTTCTTCCTTCTCTCTTAATCTCTTGAACACTTAGTTATATCATAACAAATTCTAACACTGGGTAATTAATATCACAGGGGATCAATAAAGGGTTAGTTGCAAAGAAAGTTCTTTCTACACTGAGAAACAACGGGAAGCCACAAGATTTCGTGTTGTGTATCGGGAAGCCACCAGATTTAGGGTGTTAAATTATTTAAATAGGTATGTAATGATTGGGTTTGGTAGATAGAAGGGTTTGTATTGTTCTTATCATTTTAAATGGGTTTGTTGTTGTAGATAAATTTTCCAGATAATATTTGAGTGAGTTGAACCGCGAATCAATCCATGGCCGCCTGTGCAGAATGGAATCCACACTCGATTGAGTTAATGTCATGTGTGGAAGAGGTGCAAGCAGGCAACCGTCCCAATGGCAAAGGTGCTTTGTCTGCGGAATCGAAAAAAACTGTTGCAGCGAAGTTGACCACCTAATGATGGTGAAAAATAAGTTGGACCGACTGAGAAGGGAGTGGAAGGATTGGAAACAACTTTTGAGGAAAATTGGAATGGGATGGGGTTACACAAGACATACCGTCACGGCCGACAATGTATGGTGGACAAGAAACATTCAGGTATTGCAAAATTTGTTATGGTTTCTTTTCAGTTTGTAATAACATTACATGTTCACATGCTTATGTCTTTCGTTATTGACATGCAGGAGAACAAGACTTTTGCGAAACTTCGCTACCAGACCCTACCGTTAAAAGATCAGTTGGACCAGATTTTTGAAGATGTTGTGGCAACCGGAGTTAACGCATATTCCCCAAATTCGGGCGTTTTGCTCTCTGTTGAGGGGGACACGGACTGGGATGGCAATCAAAATGTGCAGCTGGGAGAGGGTGACGGGCTGGATTCTCACTCTAGCACCAATGACAATGACGAGGGTATAGAACCCCAACCGGAACATGTCGGTCCAAGCAACCAGACCAGACCATTGCAATGAGGGAGAGTAGGCAAACAGAAGACAACTGGTCGAAAAAATAGTCGAAGAAAAAGGAGGAGTGGGCTCACTGAGTCGGATGAGCAGTTTGAGAAGGTCACAACTATGCTGGGTGGCCTTGTCCCAAGATTAGACGTCCAAACTGATCGTTCAGCCGCTACCGTACAATCAGACCCTCAACGGGATCGAATCACAAAGTGTCTGGATATGTTGAAGAGCTTGAAATTATAAATGATGCACCTTTGTTCGAGCGCTGCAATAAACTATTAATGCGTGACAGAGCAAGGGATTTTTTCGTTGGACTGGATAGCCACCCTGAGGTGCAGCTTACTTTCTTACTATCCAATGTTGAGGACAGTTGAGGGTGAGTACTGACTTTGGTGGCATACATTTCCATTAATCATGTTTTAGGTGGGCTGTTATTTATGGTTTTTCAGGATTTGAAGCTTTTATTTTTAATTTTAAATTGTGATCATTTCATTTGGAGTGTATAATTTATAAGATAATTATTAAGTTTGTGGTATTGTACTTGCTGGTTGTAAAACTGGAAGAGTGGAAGTAGATGCAGGAGGCATGATATTTGACATCTTTAAGTTATATTGCATTCTCCCCTACTGCTTGCTACATAATTTTATACTTTCTGGTAGAAGGAACTGAAATTTGTTTTACTGCTTATGCAGATTTGATGTTGGTTCAGGTTGGGAACTATAAGGTATTTGCATTTGATTTTGTGTCTAATTTCCGGAACTACTTCCTTCTAGTGTATTTTGTTTTAGTGATATTTTGGTAGCATCTCTAGTATATACATCTGAGGCCTTTCAGCCGCATTGTTGATTTTCATTATCTTGTTTCCTTTTTTTTTGGTTTTTCGTTCTTCATCCTTCTTTGATACAATGGGACCTAGAACATGTGTACTTGATGTCTATGCCTGGCACTTTGCTGTTTTCTGATTCAGTTTTTGTTGCTTTACTGTTGTCTATTGTTACTTTATACAGCCCAAGTACTTTGCTGGCTACTTTTAATTGTGTTGTCTTGCCAACTTGTCCTTATCAATTGTATGATCCTTGAGAAGATATTAGAAAACTTGAAAAAGTTTTTTGATTGATTATATATCACAGAAGATTTTTTTTTTTTTTTATGTATATATCACAGTACGGTTAAGTTATAATAAAGTTTAGCAACATCCATAAAGTTTGGGGATTGCTTTTAATGTTCTGGTTCTGTTTTCTATGTATATTGTGATGTCTTGTTTCTTGGTTCTGGCAGTTCTCTTGCTTTTATTGTTGTCTATTGTTACTTTGAAGTGTGTGTTGTCTTGCCAACTTGTCCAAGTAGTTTGCTGTCTACTTTTAAGTGTGTGTTGTCTTGCCAACTTATCCTTATCAATTGGTCAGTACAAAAATTTTCTTAAACTAATTTTTTTTTTTGTGCAGGGGTTGTGACATAAGCTTCGTGGGAGGGAGATTTCGGACAAGGGTTGTATTAGTTTAGTTGTGTAATTATTTAAGTGCTATGAAGCATAGAGACTGACACGGATATGGGATACGACACGGACACGAACATATTGACACGTCAAATTTTTAAAATTACACGACACGACACGGCATATATTTATATATATAAATAATTAAAAATTCATAAATTTCAATGAAAATTTTAAGAATTACAATATTTATTCATAATATCTTATATTATATGGTTCCACCCCTTTTTGATCGTCCACATTTTAAAACTATAGTACAAATTAATAATAAGAGGAAAATTATTATTTGATCCCTTATTTTTTACTGAATTAACGATTTAGTCCCTCATTTATTTTACATACATATTTGCGTGCCCGTTAGGACACGCAAAGCCTCTAGTATGTTATATGTGTCATTATTNTGAATCCCTATTTCTTACGTCGTCATGTTAAAATACTATTTTAAAATACTATTTTTGCGTTGGTTAAAAATAGTTAGGGTCTTAAAACAGTATTTTAACTAAAGACCCTGAGATTGTTAGGCAAATTATCACGTGCACCGTTAGTTTTTTTACGGTCAAAACCACCTAGACCCTATTTTGCAAACAGAGTTAACCTCAGGCCCCAATTTGAAACTTTTCAAATCACATGTACCCTATCTGAAACAGGGCCAAACCACAGGACCCTATTTTGTAATTTACCCTTTTATTTAAGCTTGGTGTGAGGGAGATTTGAGACAGTTATATTTGGTGTTTAGCTTGTAGGATGTCTTTAATTTCGGACAGTATTGTAAAATTTTAACAGGATGAAATGAAGACTTGTAGTATTATGGGATACACGGTGATGACACTGGAGTCATGGGTTAATTATATTATATATTACCTATGATGAAAATGATGATGAAGACGACCTTGTATCAAAAATAAGAAGAAAAAATAAATGATATTGACAACAGTACTGGGTTAATTATATTATATATCAAGTTGGACCCTATTGTGGATATGTGAATACCACCAAAACTAGAAAATTATCACTGTTATACAGAATCATGGTGTGTCCCAAGCAATCTTTACCATGTGCCTCTTCTGAAACCCGTCACTTCTTGTACTTTTCTTTTCTTACTCTTCAAATCCTAACATCAAATTACTCCCCCTGATATTTTTACTACACTACTCTGTACTGTGATTATAGTGAGTTTAGATAGAGGAAAAAATGTGGCCAGAGTTTGAAAATGAATGGCGTCAAAAGGAAGATGGGTTTGGCTATAGTGATTCAATTATTTCAATAAGGGCAGCAATGGCATAGAGTAGTCATTTCAGCTAGCAAAAGATGAAAAGAAACTGTGACTTGAGTCATTCACACCGAAAACTTAAAGTCAGAAAGAAAGAGCTATTGTATTCTCCTTTAATAGTACTCTATTTTCTACTCTCAAGTTTGTATTATGTTGTCTAGCTTTTATTGGGATTAAGAAGTTAACATCAAATTTGCATTGTTTTGTCTAGTTTGCATTATGGAACAAATTGCAGAATGATAATTGCCTAGCAAGATACTCCACAATCAAAATTTAAATGAGAATCATAAATGATATTTTGACAGTGTTTAATCAGTGGTATCTATATCTATCTATCTATACTATATAACAAAACAATGTTTTGTTTTGACACGTGTCAGCAGCTGCTTTAAAGTAGCAAATTTTTTTTTTCTTCATTGCATTGAGAAATTAACACGTGTCCCTCATTTTTTTTTTCTTTTTTCCATCCTCAATCTTTTTTTTTTATCAATTTTATCCCAAAAATTTACATCAACTGTCAATTTCATCTTCAATCTTTTTTTATTGTCAATTTTGTACTTTCTGATTTTGTCCCCAAACTTTACATTAACTCTCAATTTCGTTCCCAAACTTTTTTTTCTTTCAACTTCGTCCCCAAACTTTACACAAGCTGTCAATTTCATCCTCAATCTTTTTTTGTTGTCAATTTTGTACTTTCTGATTTTGTCCCCAAACTTTACATTAACTCTCAAATTTGTCCCCAAACTTTTTTTTTCTTTCAACTTCGTCCCCAAACTTTACACAAGCTGTCAATTTCATCCTCAATCTTTTTTTGGTTGTCAATTTTGTCCCCAAACTTTACATCAACTGTCAATTTCATCCCCAATCTTTCACATTTTCGTCAATTTCATCTTTTAACTAACTTTTTTTAATAAGGCAAAAGTACTAATTTTGTCCCCAAACTTTACACTAACTCTCAACTTCGTCCCCAAACTTTACACAAGCTGTCAATTTCATCCTCAATCTTTTTTTGTTGTCAATTTTGTCCCCAAACTTTACATCAACTGTCAATTTCATCCCCAATATTTTTTTACTGTCAATTTAGTCCCTAATCTTTCACATTTTGGTCAATTTTATCCTTTACTCCTACTTTAGTCAAATATTGACGACAAAATCTATATGGCTAATGATATATAATGTAAAATTGATAGAAAAAGAAACTCAAAGCCTAACTTAGATTAAAAAATAGGATGCAGTCTGTCGTTAATTTATTAAAAGAAGTTAGTCAAAAGATAAAATTGACGAAAATGTGAAAGATCGGGTATAAAATTGACAGTAAAAAAATATTGGGGATGAAATTCGCAACAAGTGTAAAGTTTGGGGACGAAATTGACAACAAAGAAATATTGGGAACGAAATTGACATCAAGTGTAAAGTTTGGGGACGAAGTTGAGAGTTAGTGTAAAGTTTGGGGACAAAATTAGTACTTTTGATTGACACGTGTACCAGATTTCTCATTTTATTAATTTATCTCATATCCAATCCAATTCGGCGCTAACTGCATCTTCTCCTTGCTAATTATTTGTTCAAATTTGAAATTTGAAATTTCAGTAACTCCCACCCCAAATTTCAAATTGCAGGCCTTTCTTTCAATTTTCCTCTTTCTCTCTCTCTAAATCTTTTTATCTTCTATCGCTTCTATTTTCTTATCATTCACTCCAACAACTACAACCTCTCTCGCAAATCCAAGCGCTCAAAGCCCAAACCCTCTGCCTCCGAACCTTCTCCGTCGCCGCAGTAGCAAGATCACCACCACAACTCGAACTCGCATCCTGACCGCGCCGCGACGGAAGTTGTATCAGCCCAGTCGTCGTCGACGAAAGGGGAGACTCCGGAGAGTATAAATGATTCGAATCACAATATCTGCCACTCTCATTTTCAAATTTCAAATTCAATCACAATATCTGCCACTCTCCTCAACTTCCTTCAACCCTAATTTCAAAATCCATCTCACTATTTCAAAATCCATCTCACAATTTCAAAACCCAACACAGCCGCTCTTCTTCTCACCATCTTTTTCTTCTTCTTCTTTTAACTCCATCCGCGTGAGCAACCGAAACAACAACCATTTCTGAATCTTCAACAAGATGCATAATCATCATCATCTTCACGGTAAGCAAAATCTGCGTTCTCCTTCATCATCTCTCTTTTCTTTTATTCACAAAATCACTCTATGAATCTCTCTGTTTCGGCATTATTATTGGTTTATTTCAGATGGCAAAGTGAACTTCTCTTTTCTTTTCAGGTGAGTTTGTTCCTTTTCTGCGTTTTCAATTTAGTCCCTGCTCATCTATTTCGTTTTTCATTTCCTTTGCATTTTTGGCCCATTTTCTGAAGAATCCATGGCATAGGGACTATACTGGAACTTTGTGGAAAATTTTGTAACATTTTGCAAAGTTATTTTGAGAGTTAAGGACCTAAATGAAAAATATATAATGATTCCAGGACTAAACCATAATTTAAATGAGGACTGAACGTTGATTCTGGGACATTTAGGACCCTGAGCTTAAATTCCAGAACTGACCCAGAAACGTTCTCTGAAAGTTCATTTTAGTCCCTGATATTTTCAAATTTATGTGGCTCTTTTGCATATGGAACTCAAGATTTTACTGTTATTCTTTGGTGTTGAAAGTATATTATGTTGCTATATAAAAATATAATCTGATTTTGATTTTTTCCCTTTAATTAGGGATTTCATAGTTTGAATATGGAATGCTCATTTCTATTTTTGGATTCGTGATCTTTTTGACTCTGATTCCAAAATGTTTAGTTTAAAGTCTTTAATAGTAATATGAATGGCTGTTGAGATTATGATATGGTAATTGCTTTTTGGATTGCTTTGATCATTGTTTATTAAAGTTTCTCCCTCACTTTCTTCATACTGAGGTCCTTCAATTTTTTTTTCCTGTGATATTTCAGGTATAACTGCAGGAGGGGATCTACATCACAGACAGGTAAGTTTATATTAGAATTGTGAATAATTTCATATGCAAGTTACTGTAGTTTCATTCTTTGCATAGTTTACTTTTTTTGTTAGTGACAATAAAGCTTTATCATTGGCAGGTATTTATGCTTTTAATGTCAAAATGATACTTATTTTACTGATTTTTAATGTTAATGGTGGGTTTATACTTATGGTAGGGATAGATGGAGAGAGTTTGTTGAATGTTCTGTAAGTTTGTGCAATATGTAAAATTGATACTTTTTTTTTAAGATATAATCATTGTGATTTTTAGGCTGAGAACTCTTTTGGGGACGTAAGCAACAAAGTAGTGGCTGACTTTGGATGTGGTTGTGGTACTTTAGGTTTAGCAGCAGCTCTTCTTAGTGCAGAGTGAGTTGCTTTCTTCCCCTTCTTTTGTAACTTTGGCATAATGCAATATAATTTTATATGAATCGAGTGCAAACTTTCTCCACTTATATATTATATTCTCTTAATTGTTGGTTGTTGATTGTAAAGTGTATATATTTTGCATATGATTCAGGATTTTGAGAACTGTTTGGTTATTTTAGATTGGGATTGAGATCATCAAGAATGAAAAAGGTAATTGCTCTTTTTATTGTCTAATAGTTTGCTTATTTTTCTTTTTCCTCAGTTTCTTTTTGATTGTTTATGTCCATAATTGTTGTTATTGTCTGATAGTTCTCTTATTTTGATGGTTGGAATTTTGGCACTGTAAGAGGAGTAAACGTATTTATTTCTTCTACGATTCATTTCAAGTGAAGTCTAATTTTTGTTTTCTTAATTTCATATTTCCACTTTGCTCTTTTCTTCTTTCCTGTTTCTGATGCAGTATCTACTATCTTCTTCACTCAACTGATGCAATAAGAAAAAAATCTCACATTGTCTGTCTTCTCCTACGTTTGGAGCTACTGAAATCAAGGTACTTCTCACTTACACGCACAAGTTAGTCATGTAGCTGTTCATTGATTGTAATTGTAGTTGTCATTGTTGCTTGATTGTAGTGCTTTCAATAGTTTTGGGTTGTATTTGATGACTGTATGGACTGATTTGTTGGTTTCTTTGTTTGCTAATATAAGTCATATTGGAAAAATGATGAGTATATGGACTGATTTGTTGGTCTCTTTAAATTGTAGCTTTACATTTCAATGAGTATGGACTGATATATGACTTATTTGTTGATTGTAATTGTAATTGTTGCTTGATTTTAGTGCTTTTAATAGTTTTGAGTTTTTTTTTTTGACAAGCCTATAGACAGTGTTGTTTTAATCAGAATGAAGCAATTCAGACCAATGAACAAAATGAAGAAGCTTGCTCTAAAGGTGGCTTTTAATCAGAATGAAGCAAATTTGACTCAAATCTTTATTTTTTCTTATTTCTGAGTTGAATCAATGAATGATTTTGACTAATATGAAAAAAGCGGGGAACTTTCTTTTTAGGTTTAATCATTTTCTGATCTTGACTATTATGACAAAGTTAATTAAGCGGGGAACCTTCTTTCATTATTTTTAATCATTTTCTGATCTTGACTATTATGACACATACATGGAAAGCCACATGTATTTTGATATTCTTTTAGCTTTAGTGGACACTTAGTGGATGATGGTGTGTTTAGACTTGGAGTACTATTACTTTTGCAAAAAGAATACATCCAAATTTAGAATTATGTTAAGAAGTCCATTAGAGTTTCTTATTCCAATGTTTAGATACGTGGGTGCACAACTTTTTTACAAAAATAGTCTCCATTAACCTAAATGTGTGTTTTGGATTAAGACTGTGTATGAGTGTGTTAACGACAACAGCATCCATATTGGAGATGAAGGATAAATAGATAGTTCCAGATTTGGCACAAGAATTGATTGTGATTTCGCAAAAATATCTTGGCCACTGTTGTTAATTTGAAAAATATAGGAAAGGATGTGGATAGATCATGCTTCTTTTTCTCAGGTAGTATAGAAAATACCTTTCTTACTATCATATATTGGCCAGAAATCCAGGAGTCTTTTATTAGTTAGGAGTTTGAATTTTCTTCTCCATCCACTTATCGTATATACTATGCAGGTTTGGTGGGTTTTGGGTCTTCAAAAACTTCTATGGAGACAGATCTGAGCTAGGGGTTTATAGTAAAGGTGGTGATAATTTGGTAAATTCAAATTATATCAACTCATTTTAAAAAAAAAAAAAAAGACATTAAGAATCTTTTAGGAAATATTCCCAACAGTCTTTTTTTTTGGGGCCTGATTCCCAACAGTCTTGGGTTATATATTTTGAAAATAGAAAGGATGGATGTGTAATTTAAGCATCTCTAAAGAGAGGGAAGTGTAATTTGCTCTGAATTTTAACAACAATCACTGACAGACATAATCAAGTTAAATGAAGCCAACCTTCCAACAATCATTGAGTTATGCAGAAAGTAGCATCAGATTTGCAGAAAGTAGCATCATTGAGATATGCATCTATGTGGATTTACAGAAGCTATTTTGATTGGAGAAACTTACCATTAGGGTGTCAAGACTTGAGTTATCATTCATCAATCAATTTTCTGTTTTGGCAATACTTTACATATTGGTATCTTTGAGAATAAGTTGACTTTCATGTTTACCATATTATTTCTTAACTCATGAAATACTTTTGCAGCACTTTTTGCAATCTTCCCATTTCCTTACACCACCTGCAATTTTGTGATAGTTTTGATTTAACCCCTGAAATTTGCTGTTTAATTTGCTGATGCCTTTGCTGAAATTTGATGTTTTGTTTGCTTGAGGTATGTACAAGAAGAAATTTACTGCAAATTTCTGGGCCCCTTCCTATTTTATATGCTTAAAGGTTGTATATCATAACATGCATTGACATTTTGCTTTCAATGTCATTGGCTGGGATATATATTGATTTTGATGCAAATAGAAAAAGGTTTTGTCACTCTTGACACTTTTGACAAGTACATTACAGAAAGTGTGAAAGATTTTATTTTATTATTATTAAGACAAGGTATGCTTCTTTTTTTTATGCTCTGCCTCTTATTTTTGCTGCCAACAATGTAAGTTGTATCAAAACACTTATATCTTTTTAGAATGACTGGATATCTGACTTTGGATTTTTATATTGTGTATAATGCAAATAGATGAAGGTGGTGAAAGCCAACTGATAGTTATTTTTTCTTTTGCAGTTGGAGGTAATCAAAGCCAAGATTAAGGCATCCTGCATGATATTTGTCTGCCTAAGTAAAAGATTTTTTCATGAATTTCATGTCAAGGATTAACATAATTAATTTTGATTAATTTTTTCAAGCATGTTTAATTAAGGGCCATGATGATTCGTAGTCTCATAGCTTCTACAAACTTTGAGAATGTTGTAGCTTTTCTCTAAGATGACATCCCCTGTAGCCTGAAAATTTGTGAGAATGCAATAGCATTTCTCTAAGATGACATCCTTTGTAGCTTTTCTCTAATAATTAGATTCTATGAATTTGAGTCAATATAAAACTAATTGATCTTTCTCTTTTTTTTTTT
>QANZ01043497.1:16106-64435 GCA_003254925.1 Chamaecrista fasciculata
GCGGTCCTCGTGCCCACTCCTTTGCATGCATATTGTGGAGTGGCACCATGTTGATCGGACGCTTCGCCAGTTCGGGATGGAGCAGCACATTCCAGACCCGGCTGTCAACTTAGACGCAATGGGCTTCCACGGAAGAGACCTCAGGGGTCGAGTAGACACTAATTGGAGTGTGTACCTTGCACAGTTTGTAGTCTACTGGGAGCGACGTTACGATAGGGTCTTCCGTGGGGATCAGCCGGCGAGGCCATTGACCAGAAATTCTGAATACTGGCAATGGTACAGACGCATCACGCGACGGTGGATGGACCCCACTAGTGGATCAGGCGTTTATGCGGTAAATAAATCATAATCAATTTATTATGTTCATGTCTTTAAATACCATTGTCGTATATTCATTTTGTTTATGCCTTGATACAGGTTGATGGACTGGACGAGTTAGAAGAAATGGCTCGCAATGCTGACAACTATCCCGACTTCAGTCATCGAGTCAATGCCATCTGTAAAGATCTGAAGGGGGCATTAGGTGAGCAGCATGACCACATGCTGGAGGAGCATGTCTATGCACCCCTCAAACCACAGGTTCAGCCGGCAAAACTCGTTTCGTCTCAGCCACCGCGCAAGAAAAAAAAGTGGCGGCTCGGGTTTCTTTCCGCAAGACGGCCGAAAAAAAATATTTTCAATCAGCAGCCGCCACCAGCTAATCCACAACCACCGAGGCACCAGCAGCCACCGAGACACTCCTTCTGTCAGTCATCCAATGCACCACAGGAGCCAGAGGAGTCATCTCAGCATTCCTTTTCAAGTTATGCTGGTCCTTCGTCGCTTCACATGCCTGGTCCATCGATACACGTGCCTACTCTCGGTCCATCGACACACGTGCCTACTCATTCGACATCCCATATGCCTGGTCCTTCATCATCCCACATGCCTGGACCTTCGACACCGATGACACCGATGCATGGTATGCAGTAGGCATCGATGTTTGATATGCAGCAGGCATCGATGTTTGGTATGCAGCAGACATCGACGTTTGATATGCAGCAGACATCGATGTTTGGTATGCCAGATTCGTCACAGGGGGGTTTTTATACCCTGCTACCATATTCTTTGACGATGACGAGTCCTACTTTTCAGTCAGGCCCTACTATTCAGTCGGGTTTTATGAGAGAGTTTATTATGAACACTTCTCTACGTATCGGCGATGCTCATATTGACAGACAGGTGCAGCCCTTTCCACTGCCACAGTCGCTATTAGGAGAGGCAGATGACAGGCATCAAGGTGATCAGGGAGGTCACAAAGGTAAAGGTAAGGCTGTAGCAAAAAAAGTCAACCGAAGAGTAAAACTTGCTACATATGCCCGGAGTGGCATTGGCCAGAGGGTGGGCAGAGGGTGGTGCAGGGGTCTTGATGGACTGGACGAGTTAGAAGAAATGGCTCGCAATGCTGACAATTATCCCGACTTCAGTCATCGAGTCAATGCCATCTGTGATTTCGTTGATTAAAGATTTTAATAGTTGAGTATCATCATCCGTGTCATTATGGTTCTGAACTTTTTGTATTTATATTTTTGAGAATTTTGATGCAAAAAAAAGTGGAGTTCTGTTTTTTGTTAGAGGATATAAATAAAAGCTCATATATATGTTGAATGATCCAAACATTATATATAGATTGAATATCTGACTCAATTAACTTTGAGTCGTGCATTTAATTGATGATCATTGACTCGTGTTAAAAAACTTGAAAATGAATATATATATTATATTTCGATATTCACGTTCATAAATTTTTCTTTTGGTATTAAACCAAATTGGAGTACTCAATTCAATGTGAACACACCCGACTATAAATTTTTTCCTAGTTATTCTGCACATTGAAAAATGCTTAGTTATTTCACTTTGGCTGAATAATTAGCAATGATTGAATTGATCAAGAAGAAAAAAAAGCAACACACCTCATACAGGAGTAAGGACCTATTTTTAATGGGAAGTGTATTGTAATTTCAAATCTGCAACTTTTAGTGACAATGAGGTAACTATCAATTACTAATTCCCCACGTCTTTTTTTTCGCAGAATAGGAATTCATTGAAAACCAAATAGTTCAGTGCAATTGAAGCAATAGAAGAACATACAATTAAAATCATGAATCAAACATGTTTCATAAAAGAAAAATAATAGAGAGCAACGTGATTATTTAACATCCATGAAGATCACAATGCAATTTAATGGGCTAGATCTGAGATGTATATAAATAAAAGAGAAAATATTTTCCTAATGAAAAGGAGAAAACTCTGCTAATGGGAGAAGCAAAACTTCTCTAATGGAAGGAGAAAACCTCCTTAATGGAAGAGAGAACAACAAAAATCATACTTGAACAAGGGACTACCGTCGCTGATATAACGACAATCCAACAACACTTGGAGCTGGAGATCGCAGAGAGAGAAGAGGAAGATCTGCGGCTGCTAGGGTTTTTCTTTCTCATATTATGTGAATAGTCATGGTCCCATGAAGGATTTTAAGAGAGGGGGGAGAGTATCAATAAAGGTTGCATTCTCTCTAAGACAAGGACCAAAACCCATATTTTGAGTAGTATGCAGCTAGAAGCTCTGCCATCGTTGGGCTGCCGTGCTTCTGGTAGTAATAGCTCTCTCTTCCTCTTATAGGTTAGCTTTTATGGCTCCTCCTTCATTAGGAAGGTCTTCTCAACTATTAGGGATGTTTTTCTTCTTTTATTAGGGAAGTTTTTCCTTTTTTTCATTAAGAAAGGGTTTCAGTAAATATAGTGATATTCATTTCTTATATCTACATCTAGAGCACAACATCAAAGAAGATGAGTAAGAAGATTAATCTCTCCAAAAGAGAGAAGGTGTATATTGTCTCTCGCTTAGATTTTCCAAATTTGTTTTTCTTGAGATTTTGTGGATCTAGTACGAAAAATATATGTATGTTGTATAGAAGATCTAGTTTTTTTTTTTTAAGTGAACTGTTGCTTAATTTTTATTTTCTTCTCCTATATTATTATTTGTAATATGTTATGAAGAGCGTAGAGCTTAGTTAATATTGATAGATCTTAGGCCAAAAAAAAAAAATTAATATTGATAGATCTATAATTTATTTGATTTCCCGGTCATTTTTCTCATGAATGAACTAATATTTCTGACAGAACAAAAAAATAGTATGCAGCAAAGGCATGGCTTCAAGCCAAATAATCTCACCAAATGACAAATTGATTCATTTTAATATGGCAACCACTTCTCCAAATACTCCAACAGTTAGGACTTAGGAGTCTGATTTCCCAATTTCCAAACCCCTGGAGCTACAAACACATCTAAAACCTCCATCTTTTTTCCATTATTCCTATTGTAACGAGTTTATAAAAACGTCACCCAGTCTAGTATTAACAATTTTAACCAATTCTACAACCCTCCATAATTAATTAAATACAATCACAACACGATGACAAATAATATATAATATAACCTTTCTATAAAAAACAAGACTAAAAAAAAACTAACTAAACTCTATAACTAGAGGATTAACTATCAATTCACAACACTATAACCAATAATATTAAAGAGAATAAACATGCAATTTGGTCCCTGAAAGATTGCCAAACTGACAACTTAGTCCCTTAAAGATTAGAATACACAATTAGTTCTTAAAAAATTAAAATGTTATACTCTTTAATCCCTAAATGATTAAAACAATATACTATTTTATCTAAAAAAAAGACTAATAAGTATATTACTTTGATCTTTCAGAGACTAAATAATGCATTTTTAATCTTACAGAGACCGAGTTGTCAGCTCAATAACCATTTAGGGACCAAATTATATGTTTACTCAATATTAGATTGTTAAGAGTAAACTAACAATTTGGTCTCTGAAAGATCACCGAGCTGACAACTTAGTCCCTGAAAAATTGTAATATACAATTTAATCCCTAAAAGATCAAAACATATACTTTTTAGTCCATAAAAAATTACAACGGTATACTATTTAGTCCATAAAAATGATTAATTGGTATACCGTTTTGATTTTTCATAGACCAAATTATATATTTTAATCTTTTAGGGACCAAGTTGTCAGGTTGGTGATCTTTCAAGGACCAAATTGTTAGTATACTCAATTGTCAATCTTTTCTATAACCTTAGATTGCCTTCTTCAACCTTCAAGCTTCATCACCATTCCAGCTTCTCTTCACCTTAGGACCAGTGGGTCCTTCCTCTCCCAACACCTCATTCGGCAACCCTCTCACGATCTTCTCAAACGCCGATTTCATCGCTCCGGGAAGTGCTTTCTCCGCTTTCTTTATCTCTTCCGCTATATCATAACTCAATTTCGGACCCCATTGCCGGAAATAGTTCAGCCACGGCGGCTCCGCCACAACGCCGTCGTCTTCTCCGCCGTCTCCGGCGGAGGCCAAATACTCCGCCGCCACCACCTCAAACCCCACCCCCAAATCCACCACCAAATTGCTCCTATCGGTGTCGTTTCGAATCCCGATTTTGTTACTATCCCCTTGCATCACGAGCCCAGGTTTCGCGTACATCGCGTGGCCGTGAAGCGACGAGTACGACACGATTTTGTTGTTGCCGTTTTGGTATTCGAGCTCCGATGCGTCTACCCAGGTACCCCCACTGTGTTCTGAGAAATAGATTCGCCATAATTGGCCGTTGAAATTGCTTACTCTTAGGGTTATGTGTTCCCAATCCCCTACGTGTTCGCCGATTTTCCCCAATGAGATGTTTATGAACTCTACTTTTGCTCTTGCTGGGCCGTTGAATGGGTAAAAAACCCACATGGCTATGTCTGTGAATGTTCCACCAAACATGGGTTTTGCGTGTACATATGAATGTGTGCTTTGTAAATCCCCTTTTTTCACTCTTTCTTTGTTGGCTTGATCTACAGGTAGGTCTATCCAATAGGCACCGTCGTTGTTTGCATCTTGAGGAAGGTTTGTCCCATTTGGTTGTATAGGTACTGGTTTTGTTTCTTCTCCTTTCTTGTATAGTAATGCCCCATTGCTGAAAAACCAGTTTACAGAAGAAGGTAGGTATTGTTCATCAGGATGTAAGTACATTAGTGGAGAGTAGGCTTGGACTATTGCTTTTATTTGTGCTAGATTAGGCATGGAGGATGCTGAGTTAGATTTTGTGTTTTTCAAACAAGGAATAGTGGATGATCCTAATCCAGTTTGAGCTATGAATGTTCCGGTAGGAACACCTTGAGCTTGAGTTCCCCTGTTGCTAGGTCTTGCTTCATAGACATTGAAACCATTGGGGTCCAAGTTCTGGCCCGGTCCCCAAACCCACGAGTTTGTCTCGGCTTGGTCGGTGAGCTCGGCTCTGACACACCGGATTTTATCGAGGGAAGGCTTTGCCGGCGAGGTTGTGATTACATGGCCTACGGCTTTGTAGCCATCAGGGGCTATTGGTAACCAAACATAGCCAGGGTTATCTTGCTTGATTTTGAGGGCATTGCTAGTCCATATGAGTGTGTAATCAACTGGTCTTTTTAAGGTTGCATTGTTGGTTGGAGAGGTATCTTTGGCCACAAGAACCCATCCAAAAAGAGGCCTCTTGTTGGGTTGGCTGTAGCAACCTAGCATGGAGAATCCTTCAGGTATTCCAATTGGCTCAAAGAAGGTTGCCCCAGCATTATATGGTCCACCTTCGTTGGTGGTCCAGATTTTGTTGAAGGTTGACACTTGAGACACTTGCAATCCACCCAGATCGATGATTCCACTTGCAAACCCCTTGCCTACATAAAACCATGATGAAACATAAAGCCAAACATCAGATTAAAGAAAGGAGAGAAAACCCCCATGTTTGGTACTACAAGGATGACTCTAGTATCAATTGGCTCCCTCAAAGACATTTTTATAGATAGTAAATTATTGATTTGGTCAATGAAATTATACAATTGCAATCAATTTAATTATTTTGTTGAAGATCTCAATTGAAATTTAATAACAAATTTGATGCAGTATTAAATTTTGTTAAAATTATAATCAGTGATTGAGATCAAAACTCCTATTTCTTTTGTTAAATTTGAATTAATGTCTTAGAAAAAGGATCAAAGTGATTGTAATTGCATCTTACAAGGACTAATCTTATGATTTTATCTTTCAGGGACTAAATCATTAATTTACTCTGGTTTATACTATTCTAATTCTCAAGTTTGTTTTCATTTCATGACCATTCTCTCGGATTTAGTATAGTGGTACTACACAATCTTCTGAGAATAAAATATTCTTACAGGGTTGTAAGTAGTAAAAGTCATAAAAAAAAATCAGGGAGCAAATTGATAATGCAATCCTCCTTGGAGGACTAGAATGGGGTTTTACGTAGAGAAACATAGCCATGGCTGATCAGACAAGAAAAAGAAAGAGCCTACCAGGTGGCCAAACAGTTGATGCAGCAGGAAGCTTGAATGTTGTTTCAATGGGTGGAGGAGGCTGCTGAGGTCTCTTTCTTTTGAAGATGCCACCCACTGCCAAATAAGAAGAGATGGTGAGATTATTTCCCATGCTTGAAAATTTTCCAGAAGAGATTGAAATGTTAAAAGTGTAGGGAACAAGGATGTGAGATTAACAATTATACAGCTGATATTGCAAGAGGCATGATCATGCGAATTAGATGAATAAATAAATGATGTGATGCCAGAAAGTGATTCACAAGACATAAAGGAACAGTTCAAGGATGTGTCTTGCAAGTAACCTAGTTTGGCCAAGACAATAAGTTTCTTCTTAGTTCTAAATTCTAATACTTTTTTGTTTATCGTCACTTCCACAACAAGTTGGTGCATATTTGCATCACTGTGAAGTTTTACTTATTTGGACAAAATATTTTTCAGACCGAGTTTTATAAGTAATGTCAAATTGATAGGCCTTAACAGATAAATCAATCTAATTATAAAAAATTATATACACTATGTCACAAGATTTTTATGATGTGATTATGTGCCTTGTTTTAATCGACTAAATTTACTTTTTTTTTTTTTATATATATATATATNTTGACATTTGTATATATTACATTATGATTAATTTGATAAACTTATTTTTATATAATCTAAGAAGATTTCTACCATCTTTATCACATATCCCATTTTATGAAGGAGAATATTAACTAGTACGATTGACTCTGATTTGAGGCAAGTATCTTGTCCTGCATAATTTTTTTGGCCAAGAAAGACATCAAATAAGTCGATCAATGTGAGAGCACGAAAGAGAATTCTATAAGCATCCCTAAGAATGTTCAAAAGTATCGTGATTTACTAATTACTTTAACTTTAAACTTTATTTTAGGAGACGCAAACAAGGGAAGTAGATTATCCATAGTTGCTTTAAAGTTTAAAGTGTTCTTTAAATTTTGTCTCATCATAATCATTGATTTATTCTATCATTAACCACAACCATTTTTTTTCCTTTTCGTAATGCCAATATTTTTGTAAATTAACTCCGGCAAAACGTCATCTACACCCCCATATCGACAATTGGTGATGATGACGTTAGATACTTGCCTTGTAGAGATGAATTGGAAGATATCTCAATTATCATTGTCTATGGCTCTTTTTCCTTTCATCAATTCAAACATAGCCTACGAATTTGTTTGAAAAATGAAATGGGAGATTAAAAAGGGAGAGGTGAGTAAAAGTTTAGATCTTCGTACTACTTCACCTTTCTGATTAGTAATTTAAATATCTCGGCATGTTGATTTTTTGAGTCTTTTATTTTGTCTAATTGAAGCTATTAGTGAATAAAATTGACATTTGAAAATGAACTTGTTTTATATTCAACCAAGAGAAATTGATTATATCTTTCTCATTTTAAGTTTGATTGAAAAGAATACTCTTGATAATTTTTTTTCTGTCAAGTTGGGATCGTTAACAAATGAGGTCCAATCGAGCTTGAAAGTGATTCTGAAACTAAAAAAGTGAAAAAAATTATAGATAATCGCTTTCAGACTCAATTTGATCTCCTTTATTGACAATCCCAACTTGACAGAAAAAAATGACTCTTCAAAAGTAATTCGTAGCTCCAAACTCTTCATCAAATTTGAAATTAGAGATATAACCAACTTTATTTGTTTGACTGTGAAATAAACAACTTACTTTAAGATCCCAATTTGACTATTATTTGCTCACAGTTCTAACTGAACAACGAAAATATTCATTAAAACTAACATTTACCTTGGGGCTCAATGCGTTTAAACTTGAAACAAAAAAAGCATGGTCACATTCAGTTATTGGGACTAAAGAATAAAACTTTGAGAAACTTTTCTTTTTGTCGATAAAACTTTGAGAAACTTAAAGAACCGAAATTAACAAAAAAAATATAAAAGCTAAATTGTAATCTACCCAAAAATAAGTGATCAAAATTGCACTTCGAACAATATTTTTTTTATATATTTTTGGGACTTGTATTCATGAGAATTACATTCTCAAAAACATGATTTATCTCATACTTTTGGACTCATTTTTTTTATATTTTTTATCGTCAATTCTAACCTTAAAGTTTTATATTTATCTCAATTATACCATGGGGTTTAGCACTGTGTAAATCATGACTCACGAGTGACTCTTTTTTTCTTTTTTTCTTTGGTGATGATTGTTATTGTACCTTCAAATTTTGCATTTGTATCAATATATCTCAAAAAATATTGAGGTCACATAATACTAACATTTTCTGTCAAGATTTAAAATGCCCACGGGAATGCTCTTTTTCAAATACCAATGCAAAACCTTTCTGTTATCCTAGTCATTATCATCAACATCACACAGTGAGGGAATGAAGGAAATCAAGGTGATGAAGTTTAGAGAGGATCCTGCTGCACCAATACAGTACTGCAGAGAATTGTACACATGATATAATATCATTGTCCTCTTCAGTATTGCATTGGTGTAATACTACAAAGGATCCAAAACCGATGAAGTTCGGTTTGAACCATCATGTCAACGTGAACTTCCTCCATGAATATGGAGACCTAGAAGATGCGGCACAAACGGCCATCTAGGCAATCACCATAATTAAATTTTACTCTTTTTTTAAAAATTGATGTAATTGTGAGCATTTACATTTTAACATACTTCATATATATTTTTGTTTTAAATTTTAAGTAATTAGAACTATGATCATTCATTTTTTCATATTAAAAAAAATTATTTAAATAACATTCAACTTTAATTACTTTTATTAATATAATTATTATGCATAGAAAAAATAATTTTAATAAATATGTATGTAATTATAAAATTATAATCATCTCAATTGTCATTAAGTAATGGGTTTTCACAAATTGTATGTAATTGTAATATTCCTATTTTTAAAAAATAGTATTTATTTAAATAATATTCAAGTTAAATTGATTGAATTTATTAACATATTATATTCTATATTAAAAGTAAATTTTATTTAAATAATTTAAAAATTCATACAACCTTAAACCCAAACACCCTAACTCTTAAATTTAACCTTAATCTCTAAATTTCTCAAAACCCTAACCCCTTAGAAATACATAAACACACACATACACACAATTGCCTGGCTCAATTGAGAAAGAGTAAACTAATAATTTGATCCCTAAAAGATCATTGAACAGACAATTCAATCCCTAAAAAATTGAAATGTACAGTTTAATCCTTGAAAGATCAAAATAGTATACTTTTTAGTCTCAGAAAGATTAAAATAGTATACTAATTAGTCTATTAAAAAAGACTAATTAGTGTACTGATTTGATCTCACTGTACATTCTAATCTTTCATAACTAAGATTAAAATGGTATACCGGTGATTTGTCTGTCATCCTCACTTTCCTCCTTGGGTTTATCATTAGCAGTCTACTCAACTTGCCAACTAAACAACTTATTGTCTCAACTCCACCGTCAATTACCCAACAAAATCACTGAACATGACGATAAAAATTTTGCTACATAGCTGATCCTAAAATTTTGTGTTGCTAATAATGCTAAAGAAAAAACTATTTGAACACAGTTTTCTCCGGTTTCGAGAAATCAGGATCAATTATCACAGAATAACAGAGAAAACGAAGGCAAAAACAGCATGATTCAAAATCGCAAACAAAACAACCACACAAAAACTGAAGTAGAGAAAGAAATAACAAGAAGGAAAAAGGCAGAAGAAAATCTCACATGAAAACCGTTCCACTTCCACCGACGAAGCTTCCAGAATCGCCATTTGCGAAGTCGCAAATAGCAACGCCACGCAAACGAAACCGATAACTACATTCATCGTATTTCGCTTTCCGTTCTCCAAATCAACCAGATCTCCGAGATCTCCGCCGCCGGCCGCCGTGAAGTCGCCGGAGATAGTCACGGAGGATAATGATTTAGGTAAGCTTCGTTGAGAAATGAGAATGGCTTCCTCCAATAGTTATAATTCAACAACCGTTTCTCTCTCTACTTATTTCTCGCTCTAAAAAGTGATTGGAATTGTTTACTGTTTCTTTCTTCCTCCTCTCTTTTTTTTTATTCGGTTTTTTTCTTTATGATTTTTATTCACTTTTTGTAGTGATTGATTCCCAATCCAATGTGTTTCTTTTTATCTTCTTTCTGGGTTTTTTTAATTATCATTAATTTATTATTTTTTTTTTCCTGTTGTGGAGATAATTAATTAATTAGTGGGTTGGATTCATTAAATAATTGGGTTGTTCAGTGAGTGTGGAATCACGGAGGAAACTGTAACAGTACTGAAAGAAGCGACAAGAGTAGTAGCAGGAGCACGCGGGAGTTTTTTGCACTTTTCAGTTTTGCTTTGCCAGCTTTCAATGCTAATAACGCGGTAGAAACTAGTAAATATTTTTTTTTTTTCAAATTATACTTTTGTACTTCGAAGTATGAATCATTTTCACTTTGGTATAAGATTATACAAAAATCTGGTTGACCCGCCAACACGGTCAATTTGGGCTGAATTTAAACATAATCGGGTGAAGTGCTGTTATTCCTTCCATTTTCTTGAGTTGATTAATTTGTGCTACTTGTCTAATATCTAGTTGATAACGGCACAAAACGAAAAAGAAATCAGATGATAGTTTTGAATGCAATGATCTTTTTTGTTTAGAACCTCCTTGGTCTTTTTGATTTTGATCTTACAGAGTCAAACTCGCTGATTGTTGTTTTCTGGTGTGTGGTTTGTTTGTTTATTTCATTTAGGTCTAGCAATATCTATAAAAAAACCCAGCAGCTTTAATTTTTTATAAAAAAAAAAAAAACCACTACTCGGCTCGCGTTGATGAGAAACTGTCTCAGGTACACTGGGTCTTGGATCGGGGCTCGGGTCCAAAATGCAGCCCAATTAATAAATCGGGTTGGGTCTCGAGCCAGGTTCCAACCCGGGTCGGCCCATGTACAACCCTACTTTGGTGCCCTATTCTATTTGTCATTTGTACTTTGGTACTCAAAACTTTTTGTTTTGTTACTTTTTAATGGAAAAAAACACGTGATTGTCACATGCATAGTGAAAAACATGAAATTCACCTTCTTTAACTCAGATTTTACAATTCATGCTAAAAAAAACGAAATTCTCTGCCTTCAAATATATATTGAATCGTGTTTTTTAGAAGCTGAATCGTGAAATCTGAGTTTAAGAGGGTGAATTTCGTGTTTTTCACCATGCATGTGACATGCAAATGCTTTTTTTTTTCTATCAAAAAGTAACAAAGAAAAAAATTTTGGATACCAAAGTATTAACGGCAAATAGAACATGGTACCAAAATGTCACTATTGAAAGAACGAGATACCAAAGTGAAACGATCCATACTTCAAGGTACCAAAATGTAATTTATCCTTGTTTTTTAATATTTATTATCATTATTATTATTATTACATTTTTAATCACGTAATAAAATGAATATTTTTTAAATTTAATATATTATTAGTAAATAAAAAACAAGACTTAAGTAAAATTCTTTATATCTTTCTTATAAGATTTAAAATTAATTTTTTATCTTTAAAATTTATATTACTTTTAAATTTTGTCTCTAAAGTTTATTTATTATTAATTTTATTATGCGAATTTCACATTTTAATTAATCTTATTCATTACAGTTATTTCATCAAATGAATTATTGATAAATTTCACATGACTTATTATATATAATAGAAAATTATGAGAAAGAAACTAAAGTTTAACTCATTAGAAAGTACTAGAGTTTATTATTATTCAATAAATGAAATCAAAACAAATTATATAAATCAATCAAAATATAAAATTTTAAAAATAAAATTGATAATAAAATAACTTTTTTGAAAAATAAAAGAGTAAACTAATAATTTGATTTCTAAAATATTACTAAATTGACAATTCAGTTCTTAAAAGATTAAAATACACATTTAGTCTTTAAAATATTAAAATAGTATACTTTTAAGTCTCTGAAATATTGAAACAATATACTATTTAGTCTACAAAAAAAATTAATTAGTATATTATTTTAATTTTTTTAGATTGAATTATGTATTTTAATATTTCAAAAACTGAATTTTCATATTGATAATCTCTATTACAGAACATAACATAATAGTTGAAATGTCTATACATTAATTTAATAATAATTAAGACAAATAATTACACATAAGTTAGACGGTATACAATCCAATGACACCTCCTTAAGATAGCTCAATATTTAACTTTATATGCACTGTTATAAATGAACTTTGATCCCTCTTAATTTGAAATAGGTGTTATTAATGACAAACCTTAATGCCTAATGGTGGTGGATTAGTGGGATAATGCCAATCTGCCATTCTGGATTCCACCATATATCAATGGTAGTACATAATATGAATAAATACAGATACAGGCAAAGGCATTGAACTTTCTGCGAACAAACCTAATTCTCTGCAAACTGTAGCATGAATCAATTAATTAATTAGTAAGAAAGAAATAATAATAATATAATGGGAAAAAAAAAAAAGCGAAGCAAAAGTGGACCCACTTTTTTAAGGTACATAGCATTAAAAATTTAGGGACATGAAAAAGATGGTGTCTTGTTGTCCACGCATTCGTCAATAAAAAGCCACTAATTGGGGAGGCAAACATCATACATACACACACTTGTTGATGTTGAAAAGAAAGGCCTTATCTTCATTCGTACCATAGATCTCTGCATCATCATTACTTCAAGTTGTTTTTATGGGAAGAGATCAAGTTACAAACTTTGCAACTTTTTGTTTTACCCAGTAAGTAGCTATAGGAAAAATCACACGTTGATTTTTTTGTTGGCCATAATCTCAAATTGGTCCCTTATATATGATCATATTTGTTATTTCAAGCTCAAATAAGACGAATTCTGAGCTATGAGTTTTTCTTTACAAGTACTTTAGGACCATCAACAAATGGGATCAAAGCGAGTCTCAAAAGTGAATATCTCATTTCAGGGTCAAACAAATGAAATTAGCCATATCTCTCTCGTTTAAAATCTGAATGCGATGAGTTTGGAGCTATATGCTAACTCTTGAAGAGTTCTTTCTCTATTCACTTAAGAACGTTAGCAAATGAAGTCAGATCGCATCTCCAAAAGTATTTTTTAGGACCAATCTGAAACATCATAAAAATATATAAGACCAATTTGAAACAAGTGAAAGATAAGGGACTAATTTAAAATCTAACCCATACATAAGAGACCAATTTAAGAATTTGGCGTTTTTTTTATATATTTGTAATGTATCATAAATTTATTTGAATTATAAATTAATAATTTAGAAAAAAATTATTTAATCTCTAAATTTATATTGTGTGGTATAGGAAAAAAATCGAGATAAGAGAATAATGGGTTATAAAAAAAATGAAATAATATTTTCTCTTATTGACTCTTCACTATGGTTGTGGGTTTTTTTTTAATTTAAAATTTTCATATCAATTCCTTGTGTTATAATAATATTTTTATTTCATTTATTTTTTGGTTCCCTTATTTCTTTGTTGGAATATTATCTTTATGTGTAACAATAACGTGGCAAGAGTATTTATAATAGCCTATACTAATCAACTACTCCTGAGAATAAGGAAACATTAATAGCCATAATGGTCGTGGCTTATAGAAATTAGAAAGTACCTACTACCTACAACGTGGTCTAATAGAATGATCTCACTATCTCCTAAATAATATAAAATGGAAATGAAAATATCATGAAATCAGAAACTTAGCTAATGCACCCTAGTTAAGAGGTGGGCTTTCTTAAGTGGGCCACTAGAATTTGGGCCACTATCATATTCTAGATATGATGATTTTATTATCAATTATGTATTGAAATGTTAATTTTTTCTAGTTAGAAAAAGAAAAAGAAATGATTTTTTTCATAAGAAAAAGTTCAAGTGTAGCAAGTATCAATATCTTATTATGATCAACGAATACCTCCTAATTTTTTAAAGATTTATAAGAAAAATTTATATATTATTCATCAAATAAAATCTTTCTTTACATTGATTAGAGGATTTGAACTCTCAGATTTATGAAATAAGAACTCAAACCTTAATCAACTGTATTATTTCTTATTGATAGAAATGTTAGTTTTAGAAAGGGAAAGAAGATAGAAATAGTGTTTTGTGTTTAAAACATTTTCTCTTTCATCTCTCTTTGAAAGTTGAACAAATTCAAGACTTCCACATATCTCACAATTAAGCATTGTGGATGGTTTCAGTTTCCAAATAAAGCTGAATTAGGAAAGTGGTTAAACAAATGCTGAACAGCCAAGAAAATTAACAAATAATAATTAAAAAAAAAAAAAGACAGCATGCAATAGCTAGTAAATGCAAAACCATTGGGCCACTTCATTTGCTTAGTGATTATTTTATACATTGTAGTTGAGAAATCCATTTCCTGGTCCTATTTCAGCTTCTTACTAAAATTTAATATATATGGCTCTTCCCTTTAATTTATGATCACTCACTGCATACTTCTACATTATTGTGTCTGCCTCAATGCTTTCTTCCAACACAATTAATTCATATTTTCTTGTGGGCAGGTGAAGAAGATCTTGTATTACTAGTAATTGAAATAGGAGAGGTGCTTTACTCAAGTAAAAGTGTGGAGATTAAGTCATGCTTTATGAATATTGCTTGAATTTTTTTATAAATACAAATTGTTCTAATTAATTGTTATTCAAGGATCCCTTATTTATCAATGATTAATTCCTTCATAGCGGGTTCTTTATTTAAAGATAAATAGCTAACTGTAATTTTTTTTTAATATTTAAAGATGAGATTTAAACTCTCCACATTTGATCAAGGACAAAGTAAAAAATCACTAAGTCATACTCGTGGTTACAATAATTTTTTATTAGAAGGATGATCAATTAAAGTGAAAATACACTTGAATAAATGATGTGTTTTCTATGATTAGTGGATTTATTTGTTTGGATCTATTTTTCCCTCACACTTCAATGACTTCAACCAATTATATATACTTCAACTAATCTAACTGATCTATAAAATATTTTTCAAAACTAATTCATTAATTATGTTATATTAAATATTTTTTCTTCTCACAATTTTCCCCTCAATTTTCTTTATGGTAATCAAATCTTATAACATTAGACATGAACCATTAAACTATGATACTATACGTAGATAATTATATAAATAAATGTGAATAAATACTAATTAGATACAACATAATATCTTGTGACATGTGTTAAATATTTATGTCAACAAACTGCCACCTTATATTCAACATAAGTGGATAATTAACACACACACAAAAGAGTGTTCCAAATTCAAAGTATATATCAATACTTCATACACTCTGCTTCACTATCCCCCCACCTAACCTAGAACCTGATAACTTAATTGTTACATATTTAGACAAAATACATAAAATCAAAGTGACTAAATATACATATCATTTCTGGTTTCTTGCACTCATTCTCAATCCATAAAACAATCAATTTCCCTTACTTGCATCCCTCAGCTTCCTCTCAAACCAACCTCTATAAATCAACAAACAAAAACACACCACCATCATCATAGATAGATATATCAAAATGAGATCTTCATCATGTGCACTAGTGTGTAGTGTGGTGCTTCTTTTGGTTGTATATAGTGTGACAACTTCAGAGGCAACCTTGTCATGCACTGAGGTGATTAAGGACCTTAGGCCTTGTGTGACCTACTTATCTAGTGGTAGTGGGCAACCACCACAAGCATGTTGTACTGGAGCCAAAGCATTGGCAGCTGCCGTAGTAACCTTGGAGGACAAAAAGGCTGCATGTAGTTGCATTAAGACAGCTTCCAAGAGCTTGACCATCAATGCACAATTGGCTCAAGCTCTTCCTTCAAACTGCGGAATAACTGTATCCATTTCTATTTCGCCTAATGCTGATTGTTCTAAGTAATTACTTAATTTCCTTTCAAATCATTTTTAACAAAATTTTATAGTCAATTAAGTTATGTCTGATTAGATAAAGCCATTTTTGTTAATTTTTTTAAATAATTTTTTTAATAATAAAATTTAAAAAATTAATAAAAAAAATTGATAAAAAAGAACTATGAAATCAGTATTTAGAGAGTCATCCTTCACTATTTATCAAAATTCTAAAATTTTCTACCCAATAAATAAATTTCAAAGAAGTTTTGTGTATTTTAACATTTAATATATATGAGCATGTTATTTACTATTTTATTTACTTTAATAGACGAGTAATTTATTTTCAGTTCAAGATATAATTAATCTCAACCCTTGCCATTACCCACCCTAATTACTCAAGTAATCAATCTATTTTTCAATAGAAAGTAAAGTATATATATGAAATTATCAAAATTGTTTTAAAACATAGTAATGGGCGAGCTTTCTCTCCAACAAAAGACTTGAGTTGGGCTAAGAGTTTGGGCTCTCAATTTTTAGCCCATCCTAAACTATACATAATACAATGATATGATGTGACACATATTAGGATTAGCTAGGATATTCATGTAATTATTTAGTTTACTTTAGTCTATCTATTTTAACTTCGTTTTTAGTGTATAAAAATGAATTAATGAAACTAATTATAAATCAGTATATAAAGTATCCAAAATGAATTTTATAGAACAAAATTCATATTTATACATTTAGTTATGATTAATTTAAGCTATATTAAATTAGCTAGTAGAATTTATCTTGTTTTTTATAAAACATAATCTTAATTAGCTCTTTTATTTCTTCTTTTTGGTACATCATTTGCAGGGTTGGTTAAATAATGGAAGGAGATGCAGATTATGCTTTGACATTTTTCTATTATTATTATTAACGTTGTTGTTGTTGATGGTGGTGTTCTTACTATTATTATTATTATGTATGGGAGTGAAATAATATAAGTGTAATAAACAGGAATCTTCACCTTGTGGATTTCTTATAATTTCGATGGTAGTAGATCTGTATTGCTGCTGGTGTACTTGTTTACTATTTTACAGAAATATTTAGTATTGAAGAGTTTTATATAATGTTAGTTCCATTTAAATCTTAATTGGTGAACATTTTATTGTTGACTACAATTTATGATTTAATATAATAATTTATTATTTAAATTAAATTATGTGATTTTTTAAGCGTAATTAATCACATTTTAAACGAGTTCATATTTTTTAAGCGTAATTAATCACATTTTAAACAATCAATTAGCTAGCGGCAAACCCTTAAATGGAGCTCAGATTTGCAGAGAATTAGTCCTTAGTCCATCAGATTGAGGATACTTTGGGCAAAAAAAAAAAAAAACAACAATGTAGTATAATTTTGATATACAAACTTTAATAGATAATATATGTTATAATTCATTTAACAAGAAAATATATAAAATAAATAATACATTAATTTTTTTCATAACTAATAATTTTACTCAGCATCCAAATAAAAATGTGATAAAGAATTTTATCAAAATTTTGAAAATAAAAACGAGTAACTTAGCCAATTCAGTTCAATTGTTATTCAATTTTGACTATAGCAATATGAGTAGTTGAGTTAAATATTCTAATCAACTCGTTTTTCTCCCATCTAGTTCGAGTTTCAATATATTGATTACACCATAATTAAAAGAAGATATTCGCATTTACCCCCATAGTATTATTATATTAGTAAGTTGAAAACTTTTGAAAAACTGGTGAAATTGGACAACAAATAATCATTTGCACATTAATAGACAGCTATTTAACACCCAAGATGAACTCCCATGTGCTATGAAAATGTCCTTTGACTTTAAACGTTTACCTTAGAAAAATTGGATTTTTTTTCCCCTCTACTGTTTATAAGTCAGCCTTTTCCCAAATCTACTTATGAAAATCGTTATGGGAATCATTATGAAATATGGACTCTCTCAATAAAACTCACCAACCATTCAAACCCATTTAAATAATTCCATATTTTGTAGCTCCAGATCCTGTATAATTTTGGCCAAAATGTGATTTCGGTCCTTTATATTTGAGTAGGTTGCAATCCTGGTCTTTATCTAAATGTTATTATATTTATCTCGTTTTAAATTTGAATGCGATGAGTCTCGAGCTACATATTATTTTTGAGTTTTGACAAATCTCTTTTTGTCTAGTTGTGATTGTGTGGGCCATTTGCTTCAAATTAAACGGACGAAATTATCATATCTTTCTCGTTTTAAGTCCAATTGCAACAAGTTTGGAGATACGAGTTACTCTTGACGAATTCTTTTTATAACCCATTGGAATCGTCAGCAAATAAAGTCAAATCGGGCATGAAAGTGATTTTGGAACCAAAAAGTGAAAAATTGTAGAAAACTACTTTCAAACCTGATTTGACTTCATTTGTTGATTGTCTCAACTAAACAGAAAAATTATTCATCAAGAGTAAACAGTAACTCCGAACTCATCGTAATCAAATTTGAAACGAGAGATATATGACTAACTTTGCTCGTTTAATTGTGAAAAAAACGATCCACTTTCGAAATCTAATTTGATATTGTTTGCTGACTGTAGTAACTGGATAAAAAAATGAGTGTCAAAAGCAACATGTAATTGGTAACTCGTTGCATTCAAACTTGAAACGAGATATATATAGTCATATACATTCGTTGGGACCAATGAATGAAAATTTTGGGAAACATGGAGGACCAAATTGCAACAAAAAAGTTCAAAGTTAAAGGGCTGGATTGCAATTGCAGTTTGGCCTTAATTTTTTAAGTTGTTGTTTGAAGTTGCCTTTGTTTTACCGTTATTGATTTCTTCATTAATTAATAATAACTGTTTACTCTTTTATAACAAACCAACATAGTTAATTAATGAATCTGCTTCCTTTAATTAACTTCTTTGTTGCAAAAAATATTCATATCTGGTAGTTACTTACAAAGTTTTATCTGTTGAGAATATTTACTCAAAAGTTTTTTTTTTTCCTTAAAAATCTGATTCTGAATATGAATAATCACGACATTTTTTTTGGACCTACCCATCGGTACCCCTAATTGGTTTATCTTTGATGTTTAGTAATGATCATTAACCTATAAATTTGATATATTTGATGGTAATATTAATTAATTTTATTTTATAATGTTCGTTCCATTTGTACGATTCTTTTTTTTTTTTTATTTAAGTTAGATCATTGAAAGTAATGACTAATTCTTTTGTTGTAGCCAGCAAATTCTTCATTTAAGAATATATGACTAGTCATAAAATACTTTTTGTACTTAAAAATAGAATTCAAACCTCATTACTTTTTTTTTACAAAAAAAATGTAGGTAGTTAGTCACCGGGGACTCACCAATGCCAGAGCATGCCTCTAGGCTCTATGAACGCTTAGAGAAGTATTTACAAATCGCCTATCAACAAGGCCCTCACATCGGTATCGAAATTCAAACTCACGATCTTATAAGTTATGAATTGACTACTCACCAACTAGGCTAACTTTTGTTGGCTCAAACCTCATTACTTTATTAAAGGATTAAGTAAGAAATCATTAGACGTAATTGCGATCATTTGATAATGATATATATGACATGACTAAATTCATTTTTCGGAACATAGATGCACTCCTCATCCTTGCACATGACTATATCACTCATTTTCTGTGAAAATTTTTAATGAAACTCAACTATTTTCTCTGTTCTGAAGTGAGACTCGTTTACCAAACTAAACATAGCATAACAATATGTAAAAACAAAAATACTTATAAAAATTATCTGCCTGAACAAATCATTTAAAATAGACTAAATTAATGATGTCATCTTTTTAAAAAAATAATAAATTTATCTATTTAATCCCTGAATTAAAAAAGATGTCTGCTAAAACAAATCTTTGGAAAGCATGAAATGCTTTTAATCATATATTATGAAAGAAAGAGACTTTATAGTTGCATGTTTATCAGAAAGTCTCACCAAGCATTTATATATATAATATATCCTCTTTTATATATATATATATGATTTGTATTAATGAGCTGCTTTCTTTGTTATAAACCACAACACCCATAAACCAAACATAAATGGAATGGATGAATAAATAATGAAATAAAGGAGAGGTAAGGGAGCAACCAACCAAAAACAAGGACTTTTATGGCTCGAGGGCCATTTTGAAAGAAAATTGCTACACTAATCATTCATCTCACATGGGTCCACCATGTCTTACCTCTTTTCTTTGAATTATTCAAAGGTCCGACATAATTTTGTACCATTTTATTATTTCACATTAACCTTTGATACAATTCTCTCTCACACACACATATATATATATATATATATATGAAGTATACTTGATAGTGAAAATGAATGTGTTTTTATAAATAAAGACATCCCCTCTTGATATGTTAATCTTTTATTCTCATTTTTTTCGCAAGTTTACCTACAATCATATTCAATATATTATCGAATACAAAATATGAAAGGATTAGGCAAAAGCACCATCTTGACTTCCAAATTTTACACAAATTGTCAATTTTATCTCCAATCTTTTTTTTCATGTCAATTTCATCCCTAACATTTCATATTTTAGTCAATTTTATCATTTGCTCTTATTTTAACTAAATATTAACAACAAAATTTAAGCAGCTAATAGTATGTAATGTAAACTTGTTAAAAAAAAAACTCAAATCCTAACTCAGATTGAAAAACAAGACAAAATCTGTCATTAATTTATTAAAAGAAGTTAATCTAAAAATAAAACTGACCGCAAAAAAAATTAAAACAAAATTGACAATTAGTGTAAAATTTAGAGATAAAAAAAATACTTTTGCCAAAGGATTGAAGTACGATGTCAAATAGAGTGGGCCATCTGAGGAAGAGTGTGTGTATTACAGTCACCATCCACATTGGAATATAAAACTCGCAAGAAAAATCCTTATCTTGTGGTTAGAAAATAATTTGAAATATAGATAGTGGTGTAGTGTGTGGTGTGGTGCAATACTGGAAATCTTGTACAAAGATGTGAAATGACTCAATAATGGAGGCTATGTCTGTCCACCTACATGTGCAGAATTCTGGTATTTGTTGCCACCACAAGTTTCTTTCAATTAAAAAACACAAAAACAAAACACAAGAAAAAGAAAAAGGCTCCACCCAGTCCACTAATGTCCCAATAAACAACAAAGACTTGATAAAATAATAAATTGGTTTTTATTAAGACAGCTTCTCACAAATCAAACAGCATGGTCAATAATGATAATAAATACATGTTCACCTGTCCAATGCCAGAATATTCTCTTCATCACATTCACACATCTCAGCATCTAGACAGCACCAGAGAAAGGTGGAACAAACAAAAACACTATATATATATATCAACAAGATAAATATAAATAATCATAAAACCCAGTGAAAGTGAAGGAAGATGATGCCCTGTTTTCCCATGAAGAATCTGAGCAAGAGAATCCACCATCCATTTTTTTGTTTTCTTTTCTCTCTCCAATGAATTTTTTTGGAGGCTCTAATGAGAACTGAAACACTATTATACAACAAAACTCAAAATCGAGCCAACCTAAGAAGCACAGGCAGTGACACGGCCATATTCAGACATCATCACACAACTTTGTCTTCTAAGAATCTGTACTAAATAGGGACTAACACAAGTTACCAACTTTAAGACTATATATAAGAGACTAAAAACCAATACCTATATTTTTTTTCCCTTCTTCTTTTGAAGAACATGGATGATCACAGGCAATTAGGGTTTCTGCCAGGACCACCATAGTAGAAGTAGCTGCCCCAATCGCCGGCATTGCCGGTTTTAACATTGTAGCAGCTAGGCTGCTCAGTGAAAGTGCCAAGGTCCTTAGGAGCCCTGAGTTTGTTATCACCATCAACAATCTGAATGTTCTTGAAATAACTTGACTTTCCAAATCCTTCCTCAGGGAAATGCCCACTTCCCATTTGTGTTGATGTGTGTTGCCCATCGGATTCTGAGTTCACAACTTCTCCTCCCCACTCAATCATGGAAGCACTGTCTGAAAGGTATGAGAATAGAGGGGCTGGCCAGTATCCAAGAACATGGTCATTACCAAATTGCATCCACCAGTTTCCCTCTTTAGGGTCCTACCATATTAGTTTTCATCATACAGAAAATAACATCAGATGTGTTGTTCTAAACATAACTAATAGAGTAAACTAACATTTTAATCCTCTAAATTATATGGACGCTGTCATTTTAGTCTTTGATTTATTGAAATGCTTGATTTAACCCCCCAAGTCCATTTATGAATACCTTTCCACTAGACTCAGCCTGAGGGATTAAATTGCAACGAGTTATGAAATTTTAGGAACTAAATCAATCATTTAAAAAACCTAAAGACTAAACTAACATTGTCTATATAACCTAAAGACTGAATTGATAATTGTAGATCCAGTTTTACAAAAAAAAAAAAAATTGTAAACATATATCAAATTTGGGTCCCACTACACTGGGTCTACATAACATGAGAAATGAAGAATCTCTTTGTTATGTCTTAAAAAAAATATTCATATGAAGAAAGCCAGAGAGAGAAAAATACCATCAAGATATGATGAAAATGTGTCAGAGATTCTCTGGTTTTATAATTATTTTTAGTGTCAGTACTGTTTTATTTTATAGTTTGGACGTGGATGTATTTGTCAAGTGCAGGGCAAATTTTTTTTCTTTTAATGTATATATATATTAAAATGAAAAGGAGAAAACAAAAATAGTACCTTCCAGACAAGGATGCTTATATCATATTGGGAGGAACCATAATTTGAAAGTGGGTAGATGCTGGCTCCCAGGGCTATTTGATTGTTAATTTGAATAAAGCCAGAGCACAGAAGATTGTAGCAACCAGTGGCTTGATATGCATCACTCTGTTTGGAAAAAGAAAAAACAAAAAGCAAAACACAAAATATAATGAAGTTAATAAGAAATTAGTGAATGATTGGCAGAAACAGGAAAAGAGTAAACTATTATAAGCACTGTTAGTTTAGTCCTTGAACTTTTGAGATGATTGATTTAATCCCCAAAATTTTATAACTCGTTGCAATTTAATCCTTCTAGAAACTGAGTCGTATGGTGATAATGTGTTCATAAAAGGACTAATTTGCAACGAGTCATGAATTTCTAGAGACTAAATCAAGTATTTAAAAAAAACCAAGCACTAAAATGACAACGTCTAAATAATCTAGGACTAAAATGTTAGTTTACACAATAGGAAAATGAAGCAATAAGAGATAGGAGCTTCAACTCACAGTCCAATAAGTGAAGAGTCTGGTGTTGTTATCTCCATATAGATCCGGGCTGACCTAAATTGCCAGAGCGAAATAGACAGAAATGGAAAACTAATAAGATGGATAGAATGAAAGTAAAAAAATCTCTTTTCCTAAAGAAACACACTTTCAAGGATAAGATGACAATAGAATAGGAACAAGTTATGACAATAGAATAGGAACAAGTTAAAAGGGTAGCTACCTGCCATCCAGCTTCAATGCTGTTAAGATCTTGGCCAAAAGAACCACCTAGGATCCACATTTGAGAGAGACTAAACTCATTAGGCTGTTGAATTCTGGGGTCCCAAACGTTTATGGTTGCCTTAGCTCCATAAAACTTATCTCCCTCCACATACACTATTGCATGCTAAATGCCCCAAAGTCCATAACCATCACATAAAGGAAAAAAAGAAGGAAACAAGCAACCAAATATGACATCAGACAAATAAGTAAATATATATGTATAATATAAATAAAGTTTTTTCTCTCTCTCTCTCTTCTCCTACTTTACTAATCTCTTTCTTTCTCTCTTTTCTTTATGGTAAGAATTATTGTCAATCGATAGCCAGAAACTATTATTTAGAGATCATCAGAGTAGATTTTACTTTTACCAATCAAAATCTTTTCTATACACACAATTCAGTTTGAATCCGGGACATAATACTTGAGGAACCCATCATCTACATTGAGTGTAATTGTAGTGTTTCTCTCTCTCTCTCTCTCTCTCTCTCTCTCTCTCTCTCTCTCTCTCTCTCTNTCTCTCTCTCTCTCTCTCTCTCTCTCTCTCTCTCTCTCTCTCTCTCTCTCTCTCTTCTTTTTTTTTTCCTTTTATTTTAGAATGGTGGTAGTTGAAGTTGCATTAGTACCTGGTGGCCACTCTGGCTGATGAGGTCAGGCTGAGGTTCTGCAGATCTTGGCTGAGGGAAGCTCTTATGATTCTTCTTCCCAAATTGCTGGATAGAGCTTGCTCTTAATATGTCATCTGTTCTTGTTCTTCTTACAGGAATGGTTCCTTCTGGGCACCTTCCATTCTTGTGCCATAGCTGAGTGATAGGCTTTGTGTTTGAAGAGGAGGAGGACACTTTGCTTTCTCCAAAATTGAGTCCTTCTGGGTGGAAATCTGGTCTCATCTGCAACACAAACACAGACCCATTTGTTCAAATTCAAACCAAAACCGAAATCATCGAATTATTTTTGAATTGGAGAAGATAAGAAGGCAATGAATGTTCATTTACCTGAATTTTGTGGTTTTTGAGGTCAGGGTGATCAAAAGCTGGCTGGTGCGAAATATGGATGCAGTCGATTATATCCCCATCAGGGCTCTGTTTAATTTCTCAAATCATCAAATTCAAACCCAAACAATTAGGATTTGGAAAAAAAACAAAAAAAGAATAATGAACAAATCACCAGTCTGGAAACAAAAGCTTACTACCAAAAGTAAATTCACACTGAAATCATCGAAAAGCATGAAATAACAGAGGCTTCTTCTCCATTACCCAGCAATACTTACACATACAAACTACAGAATCTTTCGAGTGAGACAAGCGTATCTAAAGATTAAAGCTCCTTTTGAAACTAAAAGGTAATTTTCCTTTCTTTCCCCATTGTTGCGAATATCGATGACAAAAAGTTTAAAGAACAAAAAATGAAGAGATAGCGAGAAATCTACCTTAATAGACTTAACAGGAGGTCTGTTCAAGTTCTTCAAGTGCGTCTGAACGTCAAGCTTCTGACTCGAACTTCCGCCGCCGCCGCCGACGGTGTTTCTGGCAGCCACAGTCGCCGTCATGGGAACCAAAAACAAGAAACAGAACAACAACGTCATCTTCTTCTTCTTCACACTCCCAAATTGTGCCGCCATTACAGCCTCCGAATCAAAAGCATGCACGTTTTTGGAGAATTCAAAGGTGGGTATTGCGAAAAACTGAAGAAACAAGAGGGAAAAAGAGAAAAACCGCTAGTGGGTATTCGAAAACACGGTGGATTTATAAGTTATAAACCCGAAAAAAAGGACGATTCGATGAATTGGTGGTGGGTTCGTTGAAAAGGGGTGAATGGTGATCTCTCTTTCTTTCTTTCTTTCTTTCTTTTCCCCACAAAATAAAAACAAAGAAAGATACTCGAGGAAGAAATGAAAAGAGAGAGGGGTCCCCTTTATTATAATTCTTTTTCGCTGCTTGTTCTTGTTGTTGGTGTTGCTGTTGATAATTTGTAATTTTGTGTTTTGGGTTCCCAGAACACTACAAAATAGACTGCCGACGATTTCGCAATTGGAAGGGAAGCGAAGAGAGAGGGGTATTATGGGAATGCGAAAAGATAATTGTGGAAATGCATGGTGGAGTTATACAGTCGTCTTCTACCAGAATTCCCACTACGAATTATCACTCACTCACTCACTTTCTCACACTAGAAATAGAGAGAGAGAGAGAGAAAGTTTGTGTGTGTGCGCGTGAATGTTTTGTTCCTGCTAGTAGTAGTATAGTAGGAGTCTGGGGTGAAGCCAATAGTTGGGTGTGGAATTACTGTTTTACCCTTGGAGGTCACGGGATCATATTCTGTTTTTTTCTCTCTAGTCGGAGCTAAATAGAAAGAAGATAGAGATGGGAAGTGGAGGAGAGAGAGAGAGAGAGAGAGAAAAGGAGGGAGAAGAATAAGATTGAAATTAGAATCACTGAACTTTTGTCTCTTTCAATTTGAAAAAGTTGTGTGATTAAACGAAAAGATCTTTTCATAATGTAAAAAGAGTGAGGTTAGATTGTATGTATGTTGTGTGTGTTCAATTTGAAAAAAAAAATTATTATTTTGTACTTGAGTTTATATATTGAGTGAATAAATTAATTTTTAAGTAATTAAAATATATGATTTAGGGTGTGTTTGGGTAGTGATTATAAAATCAATACAAATTCATTATCTCCATTTTCAATACATAACTTGAGATACAGTGCAAAATAGTTGTTTGTTTTCCAATTACAAAGTCATTACAAAAATATTATTTCATTACAACTTCATTTCATTACATTTTTCATATCCAATTACTAACATACCCCTACTCAAATATCTATAATTACCTATATTCTAATACAAATATAAAAAAACTATTTGGCAAAATAGTAATTTTCAATACCTTCATTTATTACACTTACAACTTTCTCTCTTTATCCATTATTTCTTACTATTTTTTTTCTTCTTTTCTTACCCACACCCCTCTCTCTCACACACACACATATATATATAATTACAATATATATAAATATTATATCATAATAATATATTATATATATGCCACAGTCTCACGTATATATAATATAATAATATATGAATATTTTTTATTTTACAAATATATTATATTATATTATATATTATTTATATTAATTTACTCAAAAAATTTATTTTAGTTCTTGGAATTATACCAACTCAGCAAATATACCCCAAAAATATACATTTTGGTCCTTTCTCTAGTATATATATGGGTAATATTTTTTGTAGTATAAAAATTTAAAAATAAAATTAAAAAACAATAATCTTTTAAATATATTATTATTTTTTCATATAATTATCTTATTTTTTTATGTACGGTATAATATTGAAATTATTTATCAAATTCTGCATAACAATTTGTTGTTAGTTGAAGATAAATTATTTGGTCCATGAATTTGTAAATATTATTCTTCTATTTTAGTCCCAAAATATATTTTTTGATTATTGAATTTGAGAAAGAGACTCAATCGTTGGTGAATGCAATTTTCTGTAGGCCGAGACAACATTTCACTTCATAAGGACCGATTCGTTGAATCGATATAAAATCGTGGACCAAATATAAGGTTTTTAAAATTTGCATGTTATTTGCATTTTGGTCCTTTTCATTTCATTACATAAAGCAACTCCAACCTTCATTACAAATATTCACCTTTAGCACACATTCCAAGACAATTTCATTATCATTTCATTTCATAACAACCACAACCAAAAGCCAAAACATCATTTCAATATCTCCATTTTATTCCATTATCAACTACCAATTTTACCCCTATACAATTTTCAAAAACCCATATATTTATTTCAACCAACCACAATCATTATATACCCTTTTACATAATTTCACACCCTATTTTTTTCATTACACCTCAAACAATCCAAACACCATTTTACATTCCATTTTCATTACATAATTTTCTCATTATCATTTCATTACATGAAATCATCATTTCATTACATACTTATATCCCAAACACACCCTTAATGTTTGAATTATTATAATTGTTAATTATTTAGTCTTTAGACTAAATTAACTTTTTAGTCTTTACACTAAATTAAGAGATTAATAAATTTTGTATAAATTCAAAAATAAAAAATATAAATTTAACGACTAAAAAATATAAAAACAATTTAAATTTAAGGATCATATTATTACTAAAGACCAAATCATTGCAATTAAAATATTTCAATGATACTAACAAGTGTTTGATGTAGTGGTAAACAAGGTACACCTTAGATTCAAGGATTTAAGTTTGAGTCATGGAGTCAACATTGTTAAAAGGACTTTAACTCTTCACTCATGATTCGAATAAAATTAGTCTTTACTTGAACTATTAATGTTGACGTCTTGTGAATTGTTACTAGGTTATTCACTCAATCCCAAAATACTATGGAGGCATTTGGTACACGGATTGAAAAAATAGTCCCGGGATTATGAGCTCCGGCCTAGAGTAATCCCGCATTTGGTACTCGGATTGGAAAATTAGTCCCGAGAATATTGTATTCCTAGGAGTAGCATAATTTCCTAAAATAGCTATTTTTTAATCCCACCCTACTGGGTGGGATTAGTCTAATCCCATGACATGGGATTATTTTTTCTCATCCAAAATGACTTTTATTACCCCTAATTAATTTCTCCTAATTAATTCTTTCTCTACAAACCCTTGTCACTTTTTATATTTGTTATTCTCATAAGTAGTATGAATTTTTATTTTCGTATTATTTTGAGAATTATTTCAGTTATATTTTGAGTGAGACTTTTTTAGACAATTTTATTATGTTGAGAATTATGGACATTGTATTATGAAATAGTATTTTTCTCATGAATCTATTAATGTTATTTAAAAATTTTAATTATGATATAATTATTTCTTTATGATATAGTATTTTTCTCATGAATTGTTTTGAAGAATTTTAACATTTGATAAACTAGTAGTTAATAATAAAAAGTCAATGACATATTTGTAAAAGTATTAAACATTCTCAGGAATATCAAAGTTGAACCAAACACAATATTGTAATATTCCTAGGAATATTGCCAAATAATCCTATTATTATTTTAACTCATCCAAACAGACATTCTTATAATCTTGGGAATCTTATTCCTAGGAATCACATTACTGGGAATGTGATTCCCGGGAATGAAAAAAATAATCCGTGTACCAAAAGCCCCCTATTTGTTTTTTAAGGTAAATACACGGATCAAGGAAATGATTAGTTTACTTAAAATAAAGAGAAATATGAGATAAAAAAACTAAATTGTCCTCATTAAATTACTTTAGTTACTCCCACTAATTTAGCTTTGACTACTCCTATTTCAGAAATTAATAAGGATGAAATGGTAAAAAAATTAATTAATATTCTCTTGATTTTGTAAAACATCAGATATTGTAGGACAAAAAAATTCTCCAACAAAACAGATATTTTGAGACGGAGTGAGTGAGTATTATGTTATTAGTATTACTTCATTAAAGAAAATTAATCCTAAAACATTATTAGTATCTTTACTATTTTTATTTTTTACAAACATTCTTTTATTGAATTATTTTTATTTAAATTACAATAAAGTAATAAATATGAACAAATTTTATTATCAGAATTTAAGTAAAAAAACATCAATTTGTAAAACACTAACTAAATCTACCAAATACAACATTAAATAACTAAATATATTTATACAAATCTCAAATTTGGCTTTATTTTTTTCTCATGAGCAAATGAGTTAACACTTTTTGTGATGTTTATGCCAACAAGGCAAGAATCTTTTTTTTGGTGACAGGTGGAATCAAAATGCCCATATTCTGGAGTGCTTTTCTTGGATCATCATCACGGTGGAGAAATAAACATTAAATTTTAAATTTTTTGTTAAAAACAACGAGACAATGTATTGTTGTGGACTGTGGAGTTATAATATAATAATATAATATAATATAATAATATAACATAATATAATATTAATATATATATATATATTATATTATATTATATTATGTTATATTATTATATTATATTATATTATATTATACTATATATCTATATCTATACCTATACGATGTTATATGTATGTGAAGGTGTTTTTGGTTGGTAAAAAATAATTAAATTAAAAATTAAAAAAATAAAAAACAAACATGTGAAACTTGATAATTAGCTAACTCTATAGATAATAGGAGAGAGAAAGTAGTATATGAGATTTAAAAAAGTGAAAAATTATTATTTGATCTTTTAATTTTTACACTTCTAACGATTTAGTCATTGAATAATAAAAATATACTATTTAGTTACTAAATAACTACAAATGTATTATTGTGGAGTTATAGTATCGAGAGTTTTAACTTTTAACTTTTAATTCATAGAATTGTAGATTGTATATATATATTTATTTATATTATATTATATTATGTTATATTATTATAATATATTATATTATATTATATATCTATATCTATACTATATTATATGTGTGAGGGTGCTTTTGGATGGTTAAAAATAATTAAATTAAAAATTAAAAAAAAAATAAGAAATAAACATGTGAAATTTGATAATTGACTAACTCTATAGATAATGAGAGAGAGAAAGTAGTAGATGAGATTTAAAAAAAGTGAAAACTTATTATTTGATCTTAATTTTCACACTTCTAACGATTTAGTCCTTGAATAATAGAAATATACTATTTAGTCACTGAATAACTACAAATGTCAAATCAAACGTTATATACATATTTTCGTTCTCGTTAGGACAAGGAAAACCTCTAGTTATATTATATACCTGAGCACCTTTCTGGTCAGTCAAAAATAGCATAATTAAAAATTATAAAAAATAAACACGTAGATCATGATGATTGGCTAATTGCATCTTTGATTCTAGGTTAACGAGAGATTTAATCAAGGTTTGTGGATGGAGAAGATGAAGTAGGGATGATTGCATAGGTGGTCATGGCTCTCTTATTTTGAAGGGAGTGAAGAGGAATTGAAAAGAAAGAATTGAGTCAAATTTAGAAATGACACATAAGCAAAAAAAATGACACATCAGCATTGAGTCAAAGTTGGGGGCATAATTGAAACTAACGTTTCACATTGGGGCACAATTGACACAAATGAAATGTTAGGGGCTTTGTTAAAAAAAATGTTAGGGGCATAATTGAAAATGACCGCAAACATTAGAGGCACGAAAGAGTCTTTTGCCTTTTTATTTTTGTTTAGTAGGTTTCAGGACTTGTTTAATAATGATAAACTTTCTAGACTTTTTTGAGATGAATTAGGAACCTAAATGAAAGAAAATCTTGAAATAAGGGATGAGATCTTGATAAAAACGTTGGAATCCATTAATTTTTGGCCGAAAATATACCTGAATGCCCTTTTATGTTAACAGAGTAAACCTCAAGTCCAATGTTGGTACTTTTTAAATCACAAGATCTTGATCTCTAATTACCCCAAACCACAGAGACTTTCCTTGTAATTTACCCTAAAAATAATACTAAAAAATTAAATAAATTTTAACTTTTCCAATAAATACATTTTTTTCTTTTTTTATATTATATTATACTAATATACAATTTAAAAATGAGAAAAATTGTGATAAGGCGTTCGACCTCATCGGTTAATTGGTCATTTTTCTCAATTAGTTTATAATTATTATCCTTTTTAATTTTCTATAAATATTTTTTAAGGTTTTAGATCTCTAATTACATATATTGACTATTTCTCTTCCTGTTATTTAGTTTTCTCTATTTCAATTCGATCTTAAAAAAATTATCACATAATCCACATATAAAAACTTAAAAGTAGATTGAAGTGAGTTTTATCTTTTAAGTTTCTTGTATAAGGGTGAATGTATAAGGGTGAATGAAGGTCTAAGGTGAATTTGCAAGAAGAATTTATAAAGATAACATTGTAAATCTACCCCGAAACTTAAGTAAGAAATAATATGAGAAATGATAGTGAGTCTCGGAAAAAGTTAAAAGTATTATCTTTGTTAGAGTTTTGAAACATATATTTATAGGGAGAAAGATAGTGCGATTGGTGGTGCCAAGACACATGGTTAATAATGAGTGGCGCGTGGTGTGAAATATATCTTAAGTTGTTAGGATTGGAACAAAATATTTTGAGAATATTAGTATTATTTTAAGTAATTTTTTAAATAGGTAATACAAGTAATTAAATAACAGAGTGGAAGAGCACTTGCGATGTCAAAATGTTCACCTAAATTTCAAGAATAGTGTCAAGATTATGATAATTAGCGAGGCTCGTTACACTTGATACTTATGATGTGGTGTTTAGTAAATGGGTGATGAACAATTTCAAGAATATAGATAGTATTTTAATTGCTGCATGAGTATTTAACAACCGTATTATTCATGCTTTTAGCTCCCGTTGTCATTAGATTCACAATGATATTTTAATATTTGGGAAATTAAATTGAAGCGATGCGTTTTTTAAAAAAGGAATGAATTGTTCATCCACTTTAGAACATTTTTCTCTTGCTTTCTAAAATTTTTAGTAAAGAACCAACCAGTCAACCACTCTGTACGAAATTTTGGACACGTAAATGGTTTATATATGTATATATATATGCTGCACCAATTAATTTTCATTAATAAAGAATCGAAAATCTCTTAATACCTACCATTAAATGCTAGCATTCAAATGCAATTAAAACTAGTGATGCATTTTATAATTATTATGATAATTAAGTATAGTAAATGCATGTCACAAGTATATATGCTATTTATATGTAAGATTTGATTATTTTGGACAGCTTCTGTAAATTATTTCAATCTATCGTTTGCTTTCAAGTTTCAACGGATGACTAATTAAATACTCTTGGAGAAATTAATATTAAACAAATTAATCTTTTTTTAAAAAAATGTTTATCATACAACCCTTTAACCAGAATCTTTTTATAATATATTTCTCGTGGAAAATGACTTTTATATTAGCAATTTTTTATAACCATCTATCCAAAACCACACATCTACGCTCTAGCTCTAATTTAATTGTTTTTTTTTAAGGAATACAATATCTTGAAATGATAAAGTGCTTGTTTGAAGTTTGAAGGTGAGTCAATTAGTGGTTTCACATATTTTAAGATGAAAGTTAAATATTTTAAAAATAAATTAATAATCCAGTCCCAAAAAAAATGACTGAGTTAGTAATTTAGTCCCTAAAGAAGAAATTACATAATTTATTCTTCAAAAAAAAATCAATTTTTATATATATCTGTTAATCTCTTTGTGAGCTGCTGTAACCACCCAATAACAGAATCCAGTGACATAGAATGTTAAGCACACAAGTGGAAGGTTAATTAAGTTTCCACCTGGAACTATTGTGTATGTTCATGTATCTATTTAAGGATTACTTCATTTAATGTAATGATGATAGTTGAAGGATTAATTGGTGTGGATGGAACAACATTCTTACAATTTAAATGTAAAATAAAAAGAGCCTAAACCCAACATAACTAACTCATAATCGTTAACTTAGTTTCAAATGTCAAACATCTAAACCCATAAATTAGTAGCGAATAACATATATTAATACATTACAAATTTCTCACTTGTCGGTCAATTCAGGTATTAACAAAAAGACAAGTAACTTTGAATTATATATCTTTCATTTCAAGTGATATTTGAGTTTACTCGGAAACCTCGAATAATAAAATACTTTGAGTTCAATCCCCTATGAAAAAGAGTGGAAAATTCATTTAATTTCCATGATAATTTTTTCAATTCTAGTATATAACATTTTATATTTAAACTAGGTTGAAACATTTTTATTGAGAAAATTTTTATCTCTATTATAAAACTTTTCAAAACTCAATAAAGATTAATCATTTAATTTTTAAGTAAAAATACGTTCATATTAAAAAATTTACAAAAGAAAATTTTATAACTTATATTTTACTATTAAATCTTTTAATTATAAAATAACAAATAAATCTATGTTATCTATGGTGTCCAAAAAAGATAAATGTGTAACACCTTCTTCCAATGTATGTGCCACAACCTCAAAACATCAAGAACATCATGACAGTCAACTTTTCTTCCATTCAAGAGAACAACGAGAATTCGAGAATCACATTCAACCTCCACACTATCAAACGCCATTTCAGCAACAATTCAGAGTCCTTCGAGAAGACCCCAAACTTTAACCTTGAGCACCAAACACCTACCGAGAAAACGACAATATCCAACAATCCAGGTACCATTAGCATCACGAAGAAGATCACCGCATCCAGAAAAGCACAGGCTTCCTTTTTGAGCACCATCAGAATTAAATGATACATATCATTTAATATTGAAAAGGGCAATTTTTTCTTTTCTATCTTTAACATAATCAATTAATTTGAAATCAACTTATCAACATTATCACAAAAAAAATTAAAAAATAGAAAATCCCCACATTAGAGAATAGATCGATCTCATTCTTGAATTCATATTTAAACAATTATCAGAGTTTTAAATCATCATTAAAAAGAGTTGGCAAAAGTATTAATTTCTTCCTCAAATTTTGTACCAATTTTTAATTTCGTCCTCAATCTTTCTTTACTGTTAATTTTGTTCCCAATATTTTACATTTTCGTCAATTTTATCCTTTGCTCTTACTTTAGCCAAATATTAATGACATAATTTACGTGACTAATGATATTTAATATAAAATTGATAGAAAAAGAAAGTCAAATCTTAACTCAGATTAAAAAACATGATGTAGTCTTTCATTAATTTATTGAAAGAAGTTAGTCAAAGGATAAAATTGACCAAAATATAAAACATTGGAGACGAAATTGACAACAAAAAAAGACTGGGGACGAAATTGATAGTTCGTGTAAAGTTTAGGGACGAAATTATTACTTTTGCCAAAAGAGTTTTAAATCTTTAAATTATTGGAACCAAAATTCATTTTAAGAGATTTCATTCCTTAATTTAATGCTTATTCCATAAAGTTCATTTATATCATTCAAATCAGTAAATCACAAAAAATTTCATAACTTACGATCATAATTAGCAAACTTCAAATATTTTATATTTATAACCAATGCAAATTAAGTGTCAAAATATATAAGATTATCAAACAAAATAATTCATATATGAACATTATAAATAAACATAGGCAAACTTTGGTCCCTTATCTTTAGGGTATGATGTAATCCTGCCCTTTATTTATTTATTTTTTTGCAATTATGGTCTTTTAAGTTTCCTAAAAGTTTTACTTCTTAATCTCAACTATTGAATGTAGTCACATATCTCTCATTTGAAGTTCGAACACAAAGAATCTCAAGCTACATGTTGTTTTTGACGAGTTTTTTTTTTCCGTCTAGTTGGGATCTGAAAGTGGGATACTCATTTCACAATCAAATGAGCGAAATTTTTCATATCGAGTTCAGAGCTACAAGTTATTCTTGACATGTCCTTTTTTTGCCCAGTTGAGAATGTCAACAAATGAGATCAAATCAGGTCTGAAAGTGATTTTTCATAATGTTTCCTTTTTGGTTCCAGAACTACTTTCAGGCCTAATTCGAATCCACTTGTCGACAGTTCCAACTAGGGGTGTTTGCGGGCTGGGTTGGGTTGGGTTTAGGGCGGGTTGGTTTGGGCTGGAATTTTCTGAGGACGGGTTGGTTTGGGTTGGGTTTTGGGAAAAAATATTTCAACCCAAACCAAACAGCAGCGGGTTGGGTTGGGCGGGCTCGCGGGCTGGCCCATTCCAATTTGAAAATAATTATTTTTTAAAAAATATACTTGACTTTACAATTTTTTTATCTTTCAATTTTTTCATATTGAATTTTGATAAAAAAAAAATGTCTTATTATTATGATTCATGAATTAATAATATGATTGAAAGTCATATATACTCATCTAAAAAAGTTGAAAATGGCGTATACAAGTTAAACTTGATTAATTGAAATTGAAGTCACTAATGCAACGTTAAGGCTAAGGGAGAAAAATAGTTCAAGAATCATATATATTATATAATTATATATATTAAAATTAAAAAATAAAAATAAATAAATGGCGGGCTCGCGGGTTGAGTTTTGTTGAGCGGGCTCAGAATTCTGAAACCCGCAGATCAACCCAAACCACTGCGGGTTGGGACTTTTTTCAAATCAAACTAACCCACCAGCCCAAACCAAACCAACCTAAACCTGCGGGTTGGGTTGGTTTTTGCGGGTTGGTGGGTTGGACCAAACCACTGAACACCCCTAGTTCCAACTAGTTAGAATAATGGCTCGTCAAAAGCAACTCGTAGTTCCAAACTCATCGCAATCGAACATGAAAAGAGAGAGATATGACTAACTTCGCTCATTTGACTATGAAACGAGTAGTCCACTTTTGAAACTCAATTTAACATTTTTTGTTGACAAACTCAATTGGTCAAAGAAATGACTCGTCAAATGTAACATGTAGCTCTAGACTCATCGCATTTGAACTTCAAACGAGAGAGATATGACCACATTCAGTTGTTGAACCAAGGAGTATAATATTTAGAAAACTTAGAGAATCAAAATTGTAAAAAAACAGAAAAAGATAAGAAGTTGAATTGCAACTTAATTCAAAGATAAGGAGCAAAAATTATACTTTGAACATAAACATATTATCAAAGGAATGAATACAAACAATATAATTAACATATATGTGTTTTATATAATAATTAACAAGCTACATATGATGAAATAAGTACCACCCTCTTTATAATGGGAATTGACTTAGTCTTCTAATATTTAGATTTAACTTCAATATTCTTTTTTGCAAAAATCTAAAATGAGAATACTTTGAAAATTCTTACTCTAATAAAAAGTGTAACATCAAAATCAAAGTCAGTGGTTGGCTTTTAAATTTTAGGTTAAGTTAGCCGCATGGTGTGTGATGTGCAATTATATAAGAGTGATTGCACAATGTGTCCATGTCCTCTAAAACAGACAGAGGCATTAAGTGTAACTTGTCTTCAAGCTATTACATACAGACACACCTTTTTGTGAGAGATTCCTCCATAAGCACAACTCCAATTCCTCTTTGTCTTATTGCACTCATAAATTAGCACACTTTCTTAAAATCACAAAAAGTATTATTAATAATAGGATATTTTTTTTTTGTTCTAAGACACCGATTAAGATGCATAGAAAATAACAAAATAATAACAAGCCGTTTCTATTTTCAGTTTCTAAATTTTGTAGACGATATATATAGTTAGAAAAACCCTATAAAATACTGCATCATCCATTGTGGTGTGCCCATTATACATACAATTAAAAAAATTCATGACAAGGCTGTGATTTTAAATTTTGTTATTGATATGGAAATTTTGTTAGTAGATAAGTGGGCATTCAAATTTTACAATTACATAATCAATTGTTTACTCTTAAATTAAGTAAAATATCTGAGATGAAATAATTAGTTCTTAACGATATATATTTTAGATTAGACAAAAAAAAAGTATACAATATATATAATATTTAATAATAAAAAATTAAATAAAAGTATCAGTAAAGCCGAGTCCAAAAATATAAAACCCGTAACTCTGTTCAATTTTATTCTCAACCTAATTTAAAAATTCAAAATAGGTTGAAGTCAAGTTGCTCGACTAACTCGATTTTTAGATAACTCTAGAAGTGGTAAGTAAATTTAGAGATTATATGTCCTAACCTTGATGAACTATTAAAAGTCAATTCACTTACATTTTTTTATTAAGGAAAAATAAAATATTCATATAAAAAAATGTAGGGTTAGAGAAAGATAAATAGATGGATAGAGAGATAGGTTTTAGGGCCATATAATCCAACCATTTTCATGTGGGTTTGTCTTGCAAACATAGGCACAGCTTTTATTTTGCAGATTCATATGTATGTTCAATGCTAGTTCTTATAAACTCTTAAATTCTCATTAGTCATTATTGGATAGAAGTGTTATATTATCACGAGGACATATACTTTTACTAGGGGCTTTTTGTGCTCGTTAGGGCACGGAAATATGTATGTAACGTTTGATTTGATATTTGTAGTTATTTAGTGACTAAATAGTATATTTCTATTATTCAAGGACTAAATTGTTAGAAGTGTGAAAATTAAAAAATCAAATAATAAGATTTTACTTTCTTAAATCTTATCTACTACTTTCTCTCTCCCATTATCTATACACTTAGCCAATTATCAAGTTCCATATGTTTATTTCTTATTTTTTTAATTTTTAATTTAATTATTTTTGACCAACCAAAAACACCCTCACTTATATAATATAGTATAGATATAGATATAGATATAGATTTAAGTGCAGAGATAAACTTAATTATCTTTTATTATTTTTAAATTTCTAACTTAATCCTATTTTAAATTTGTTTATCAATATATATAGTTAATACTATTGTTCTCACATCTTCTCTTGTCATAATCATTGTTAACGCTATATTGTTGTCATTATTATTATCATTGTTATTATAAATTACCACCATTATTACAATCTATGCTATAATTATTAACAATTTTTTTTCTTAAAAAAAAAGAATTAAAGGCATCAATAATCATTTTTTCACTAACAAGTGATTAGGGATAAATTAAAAAACGATTAATTTTAAGAGCATTGAGATTGAAACAAACATATAAATAAACATTTCTAGGAAAACTATATATAAAGCATTCCTAGTTATATTTCGAAAAAATCCAAAAATATTAATAAACATTCTGAACTCATATTTAACTACATTCTTAAATAATATCTAATTCTTGGGAATAAGATAATAATTGTGACAAAACGCCCCAATTAAGGTCCAACTAGAAAAGTCACTCATTAAAACCAGAGTTAATTATGAATAGTCACATATGCTTTTAAAGTTAGAAATTAAATTATTTAAACTTTCACAATCAGGAATTAGCTAGCTATGGAGTTATTTTGTTTATTTTTCTTTTAATTGTTTTGATTTACTCATTTGTTACTCAAACTTCTTATCTACAAACTACAACTCCATAAAATAATGAGAGTTAAGTATTGATAAATCAATGTTTGGCCGCTCTTTTGACCACCCCTAGTAGAGAAGGACTAGTAATATACTAGAAGTCTAATTTTAGTAGCGAAATATTTGGTTGCTGCAAAAACCTTTTGCGACGGAGCTTCTTGCAGCGACTCTGCAGCGACCATTATGTCGCTGCAAATAACCTTTTGCAGCGATTTTGGAGCCATTGGCGACGCAAATCGTCGCTGCAAAAAGTCTAATTTTTTGTAGTGATAACGACTCATTTGACTTCTTCTCATACCTAAGACTCTCGAGATCCTCACCTCAAGAATCCTGGACCATGATTCAACTATCACTAGTCGACATTTTTCAAGGTTCTTGCCTGCAAATAACCTCTCAAAAACCTTAGTCTATGTTAACTACTTTTTTCCTACTCATTCTTATACATTCTCTCTAACCTATTCTAACTTAGGCATTAGAGTCTCTTTGCAAGGGTATAAGTTGTAAAGGTTGTTTTGCATGTCACTCTCACCGCATCTTCACCGACTCTTCAACTCCCAGATACTTAAGGTTAAGACGTTGATTATTTAACTTTGGTGTATTAAGTATAGTAGAAGGAATCAATATTCCATAAAATAATGAATCCAACTTCAAATTTTGATGAAAAGATGAAACATTTAGACATTTAGTGTTTAATAATGTCTCAAATGAGAAATTAAAAATTAAAAAATATTATAACGCTAGAAGACCATTGCATTGAAAAGTGAAGTTTTTTTTTAAAAAAAATAATATTATTGACATATGAAAAGTTTTGCAAACTAACATAGGAAGAATTTTTTGTAATTTATGTCAGTTTTTATTTATTTAATTCTAATTGATGTCCTATTTGATGGTCCAATTTTAGTTTTGCTTTCCTATATTTAGAGTCCTTTAAAATTAATTAACCTATAGTATGTGTATTCAATTCTCCATTTGTAACTAATTGTGTCACCATTGATGGAGTGGTGCCCTCAAGGTTGCTATAAATATGAGTCCCTAGTCTTTGTTTCTCATCACCTTAAGCAAACACCATCTAATTATATGAGAAACAAGGCTAGAAGTACTCATATTCTAGTTTCTATTTTAGTTTTAGTGCTCTTGAGATTTCTATTCTGAGGCAATGGCTGGGGGTATGTTTCGCATTTATATTCTTATTTTAGATGAACAAATGTATGTTTATCTATTAAATTTTTAAAATTTGGTATCAGAGCATGTCTAAACCTCTGCCTTGCTATTTTACTTTTTGGTTTGATTATGTTTGTTGAATTAATAAATTAATAGTTTAAACAAATTTGATCACTTGTTGTCGCTAAAATAATGTTCTTGGCTGTTAAAATGGATTGTGTTATACTGTTCATAAAATTTGTAACTTAGATAATTATTTAGGATTTACCGAATCCACTGATTGTATATCATTTGATCCTACTATACATCATGATCTGTCACTGATCTTGTATATATATATATATGTGTGTGATTTGATGCTTAGTTTCTTTTATGATTTATATATATATATATTTGATTCATAAATTAATATTTATATGTATGTATGGCGTTGAATACGTAATGAATCGCTGGACTGGATATATGTATATGGTGCTTTTACGTTGTGCTTCTATATATATTATTTGGGTTTTTGATCATATATATGTACGAATGGCGATAACAATCTGAAACGCTTTTGGTCTGTGTACAAAAACGCTTTTGGTCTGTGTACATATATTCATAAATTCATCATATATATATTATGGTTTATATATATATGGTTGAGAATATGTGTACTGCTGGATTTAATTCTTGATCTAATAATTTTCAGTTTGTGTATATTATACATGTATTTAATTAGAATCAAGTTTTAGTCCTTAATGTGTTTTCTGGAAATTTGTGATCATGTTTATAGCATATATATTTCCAATTTTGTTTTTAAATCCATTATAAATGTATTATTGGATTGTGATGTCTTTTATTGACTTTATACCTTTAATTGTTATAATATTGTTTATAGCATGTATGAGTCATTTTTTGACATCACTCTTGATCTCTTTATTTGACCTTTATATTGTATATGATAAAAGTAAGTACATATTGTTGTACATATTACTTTTATTGTTATCCCCTCATTATTTGCTTCAATTCTAATAAGGATTATTCTGTTTTAAATCCTATTATGTGAAATTGCTTATTTTTGAGGCTTTGGAAAATATCATTGTCATGTAATTAGTATTATTTTATTTTAATTAGAGTTTAGCCGCAGCACTTTTAATTATTTTTAAATCATACATTGAGTTTCTAAAAATTACATAAAGTAGAATGACAATATTGTAATTAATCATTTTTATATGGTAATTATCTTCCTACAGGAATGTTATTATATAAATATGATTATTGGGATGAGATAGCATATTTTTATTTTTACAATTTACACACAGGGATTGGAAAAATATGTATTATTTGCTAGTTTCATCATTTTTGATACATGGACCTAATTAAATAAAACTTAGCCCGCACGCAGTGATATTTGTTACTAGGCACATGTTTAATTTGCAAGTTTGACATTGGTAGAACATGCTATATGGTATTATTTTGGTTTTTGTCTCAAATACCGATATTAATGTGTAACTTTTATGCAGCTATACAACCACTCAATACTTCTGATTTTCATGTTCCTGAATTAAGTGGTGATAATTATAAATTGTGGAAGGAGAAAATAATTCTCCAATTGGGATGGATGGATGTTGACTATGCCATAAGGAAAGATGAACCACCTGTGCCCACTGATACTAGCAGTCAATCTGAAATTAAACTTTATGACTGTTGGGAGCGATCTAATCGCTTAAGCATGATGTATATTAAATAAAAAATTACTGCTAGTATACGTGGATCACTAGGGGAACACAACAATGTTCGTGATTTGCTCAAGGCAATTGATGAAAAATTTGAATCTTCTAAAAAGGCTTTAGTTAGCACCCTTATGTCAAAATTATCATCCATGAAGCTCACTAGCATTAGTTGTGTGTGTGAGCACATCATGAAAATGAGGGACATTGCAGCTCGATTGAAAAAACTTGAGGTTGAGATTCCTGACACTTTCCTAGTGTACTCTATACTGAATTCCCTTCCATCTCAATATGGACCTTTTAAAATCTCTTATAACACACATAAGCAAAAATGATCTATTAATGAAGTTTTGACCATGTGTGTTCAAGAGGAAGGAAGACTCTTAGCGGAAGTGGAAGAGAGTGCACATTTGGCACATGGGAAGGATAAGAAACAAGCTAAGAAAAAGGGCAAGGGCAAGGGACCTATCCATGGTGATTTCAAGAAGGAGTCTAAGTACTTTTTCTGTAAAAAGAAAGGGCACATGAAGAAGGACTGTGAGAAATTTAAGGCTTGGCTTGAAAAGAAAGGTAACTCAATCTCATTAGTTTGTTATGAATCTAATTTAGTAGATGTTAGTAGTAACACTTGGTGGATTGATTCGGGTGCTACAATCCATATTTCTAATTCCTTACAGGGTTTTCGAAACCAAAGGAAGCCGACGGGAAGTGAGCAATACATCTATTCAGGCAACAAGATGAGTTCACTTGTTAAGGCTATTGGAACATGCAAAATAATATTGAATAATGGTTTTGTTTTGATTTTGGATAGGACTTTCTATGTACCAAGTTTTTCAAGAAATTTAATTTTTGTATCAAGACTTTTACCCTTGGGATATGGTTTTGAATTTTCTGATCATATGGTGAAGTTATTTTATAAATCTGATTTTGTTGGGAATGGTACAATTTGTGATGGTTTTTTTCGAATTCAATTACAAGATAATAAGTCATATAATGCGATGCATGTTTCCAACTGTGTTACTAAAGAAAATTCTTCTATGTTGTGGCATCGTAGGCTTGGTCATATCTCGAAAGAGAGAGTTAAAAGATTAGTAAAGGAATAAGTGTTAAATACTCTTGACTTTACTGATTTTGAAACTTGTATAGACTACATTAAGGGTAAGCAGACTAATATGTCCAAGAAAGGTGCTAAGAGGAGTTCTACTTTATTAGAAATCATACATACTGATATATGTAGTCCTGGTATGGACTTAAATGGTCAGAAATACTTTATCACTTTTATTGACGATTACTCACGATACATGTATCTCTATCTGCTTGATAATAAGAATGAGGCACTAGATGCTTTCAAGGTTTTTAAAGCGGAGATAGAGAAACAATGTGACAAACAAATAAAGATAGTGAGATCGGATAGAGGTGGTGAAACCTATGGCAAATACACTGGAGAAGGACAAGCACCTGGTCCATTTGCAAAGTTTCTTCAAGAAAATGGGATTGTTGCCCAATACACTATGCCTGGTTCTCCAGACCAGAATGGTGTTGCTGAGAGAAGAAACAGGACATTATTGGAAATGGTGCGGAGCACGCTTAGCAGCTCCAAGCTTCCTAAGTTCTTGTGGACTGAGGCACTTAAGACGGGTGTGTATATTCTTAACCGAGTTCCAACAAAGGCTGTTGAAAAAACACCATTTGAGTTAATGAAAGGTTGGAAACCGAGTTTCAGACATATGCGCATTTGGGGTTGTCCGTTTGAAGTGAGAATTTATAATCCTCAAGAGAAGAAGTTGGACCAGAGGACCATTAGTGGCTACTTCGTTGGGTATGCTGAAAGGTCTAAGGGATATAGATTTTATTGTCCTTCGAATACCACTAGGTTTGTGGAATCAAGAAAAATGATCATATAGACTCACACACTCCTACATCAAGTGAAAGATTAGTTGTTCATGCCCCTCAAGTCCAAACGGGTAATGATGAACTAATCATAGAGGAACCACAAACTGTTGACCAAACTCAAGTTGATCATGTTTTGCAACCAGTTGAGAATCATGCTCCACAAGAGAATGATGACTTAACATTAAGGAGGTCAACTAGAATTAGGAGGTCAGCTATTCCTATTGATTATGAAGTGTTTTTGCAAGAATCTGATTGCAATAATGTGGGAGCTGAAAATGATCCTGAGACGTTTTCACAAGCCATGAATTGTAGAGAGTCAGAGTTGTGGCATAATGCTATGAAAGATGAGATGAATTCTATGGCGTCTAATGGAGTTTGGGATCTTGTCGAGATGCCTAATGGCTCAAAAGCCATTGGTTGTAAATGTGTCTTTAAGACAAAAAGGGACTCATTAGGCAACATCGAAAGATATAAGGCAAAACTCGTGACCAAAGGATTTACTCAAAAAGAGGGAATTGATTAAAGGAGACTTTTTCTCCTGTATCTAAGAAAGATTCTCTTCGAGTGATATTAGCATTGGTTGCCCATTTTGTCTTGAAATTACATCAAATGGATGTGAAAACTGCTTTCCATAATGGGGATTTGGAGGAAGAGGTTTATATGAAATAACCTGAAGGATTCTTCTCTAGTGCTGGTGAGAATTTGGTTTGCAAGCTTAAGAAATCTATTTATGGGCTGAAACAAGCCTCCCGTCAATGGTATCTTAAATTTCATGAGGTTATCTCTTCATTTGGATTTGTAGAGAGCGTCATGGATCAATGTATTTACCAGAAGGTCAGTGGGAGTAAATATTGTTTTCTTGTCCTATATGTGGATGACATTTTACTTGCAACTAATGATAAAGGGTTTCTATATGAGGTGAAACAATTTCTTTCTAAGAGTTTTGATATGAAGAATATGGGTGAGGCATCTTATGTCATTGGCATTAAGATCCATAGAGATAGAACTCGATGTATTTTGGGTCTATCACAAGAAGCCTATATTAATAAGGTCTTAGAAAGATTTCGGATGAAAGATTGTTCACCAAGTATAGCACCTATTGTGAAGGGTGATAGATTCAATTTGAGTAAATGCCCGAAGAACGATTTGGAGAAGGAACAAATGCACAATATTCCATATGCATCTGTTGTTGGAAGCATTATGTATGCTCAGGTTTGTACAAGGCCTGACATAGCAGTTGGAATGTTGGGCAGATATCAGAGTAATCCTGGGATGGATCATTGGAGAGCTCCAAAGAAGGTTTTGAGGTATCTCAAAGGTACCAAAGATTACATGTTAATGTACAAGAGAACTGAGAATCTTGAAGTAGTTGGCTACTCTGACTCGGAGTTTGCTGGCTGTATTGACTCTCGTAAGTCAACTTCTGGGTATATTTTTATGCTAGCTGGCGGACCCGTGTCTTGGAGAAGCAATAAACAAACTTTAGTTGCTACTTCAACTATGGAAGCTGAGTTTGTATCTTGTTTTGAGGCAACATCACATGGTGTATGGCTTAAGAGCTTTATTTCAGAACTTAGAATTGTTGATTCTATTTCAAGGCCCTTAAGGATTTTTTTTGATAATTCAACTGCAGTTTTTCTGGCTAAGAACAATAAAAGTGGGAGTCGAAGTAAACACATCGACATTAAGTACTTAGTCATTCGTGAACGTGTCAAAGATAATAAAGTTATCATTGATCACATAAATACTGAGCTGATGATTGCTGATTCCTTAACTAAAGGCATGCCGCCTTCGAAGTTTAAGGATCATGTAGTTAGAATGGGACTTGGTTCTACTTTAAGCATTTGATCATATGATATTATGTAATAAAGCTCTTATATATGGAATATAGTTGTTTTTTCTCATTAAGTGTGCACATTTTATGAAGAGAATAAACAACATTAAGAGGACTCGAATAAACATATGGTTTATTCATTAAGTGTTTTGGAAGAATGAGGAAGTGACGTGTACTGTAATACACAGAAGGTTAAACTTGCTTATAAGAGTTCATACCGCCGTGATTCATGCATGAGCTTTTCTCTTTTGGAATATACAGTGATGAATTTTTGGGGTTGTAGTGAAATATGGACCAAGTGGGAGAATGTCAGTTTTATTTATTTAATTCTAATTGATGTCCTATTTGATGGTCCAATTTCAATTTTGCTTTCCTACATTTAGAGCCCTTTAAAATTCATTAACCTATATTATGTGTATTCAATTCTTCATTTGTAACTTGTGTCACCATTGATGGAGTGGTGCCCTCAAGGTTGCTATAAATATGAGTCCCTAGTCCTTGTTTCTCATCACCTTAAGCAAACACCATCTAATTATATGAGAAACTAAGGCTAGAAGTACTCATATTCTAGTTGCTATTTTAGTTTTAGTGTTCTTGAGATTTCTATTCTGAGGCAATAGCTGGAGGTATGTTCCGCATTTATATTCTTATTTTAGATGAACAAATGTATGTTTATCTATTAAATTTCTAACAATTTATTTTTGCATTTTAAGCATTTTAGGCATTAATAATTGACAACTAGTAATTGAACGTTTATGATATGTTTGGGTTGGGAATTAAGAAGGAGAAAAGAAACGAGGAAGAGGGATTTTGGACTTTTTCTCTTCTTGTTTAGAAAGTTTAGAATTAGAAGGGAAGATATTGAAAGATTAATTTTTAATTCTTCGTTCTCCTTCTCGCTTTACAAATTCTAAATACCTTAAATTGAGGTATTTTAGAGGAGGCATAAACACCCAAACAATTAGAGAAGATCATATGAAGAGTTTTAATCTCCCAAACAATTAGAGAAGATCATATGAAGAGTTTTAATCTCCTGCTCCCCTTCCCCTCCCTCCCCCTCCAATTATCGAAACAAACACTTAGGGTATGTTTGGATTGATGATTAAAGAGAAAGGGGGAGAGGCTGGGAATCTCTTCTCTTTATTTAGAAAGTCGAGGATCATAGAAGAAGAGAATGAGAGATTAATTTTTAATTAATCATGCTCTTCCTCTCTTTGCAAATTTCAAATGCTTCAAAATTTTGGAGAATGAGTTCTTTCCCAAACAAAGGAAGAGTAAAAGAGAGATTAATTCCCACTTCCCTTCTTCCCTCTCTAATTATCTAGAGAGGGGAAGATAATTAAGATTAACTTTCCAAACTCTTTTCCTTTGTTTGGGAAATAATTTATCTTCTAAAATATTTTAATTTGGGGTATCTGGTATTTATGAAGAGGAAAGAGAAATTAGTCTCTCATTATCATTTCCTCCAATTTTAATTTTTACTTCTCAAATAAAGGGAAAAAATCAGTAAGTGTTAACTAAACTTTAAATGATTGAATTGTTAATTCATATATATCTTTCAAAAATTAATATACACATTTACTGTTTATAAGTCATTGTTTCGATCAATCTAATTTCAATGAATCAATTTTTTTCTATGAGATAAAAGAAAGAATGTACCATACATTTATGGGGAGCCCACCCTTCATAAGTTTTACATGGTCACTTTAGGGGAGAAAAGTCCCTTTAATTTAAAAATTGAAATAATGTGTGCACAGAATAATAAATTAAAGGTGATTATATTATTATTGAGAAGATTCCCTTGAAATAATTGGAGTACCAATAATAATATAAGTTCAAAATATCACAAAAGGCCAAAAACAACACACAATGAGCTTAATTATGCTCATCCATGCATGCATGAATATGTGGAATCATGGGTATGATCTTATAGAATATATAGGATAAGGATGGGTGTGAGTGTGAAGCTAATTAATTGATTAATTTAAGTTCACATGTTATTAGCTATGAATGTTGAAAATGAATCACTATCTTTCGATTTTTCTTTTTCCTTTTAATTTTCTGTTGAATCACAGATTCAGCAGTCACTCGAGAAATTAAAGATGAAAGCTAATTGCACACTTTCTTAATTTCTTTATTTGTTTGCTTGCAACTTATTGACATGCATGTGATAGCAAAATAAATATTTTTTTTAGATAAAATTATTTAAAAATTCATAGGCCAGCATGCGCAACATTTATACAATGGCTATTTATAATATAAAGCATGCGCAACATTTATACAGTGGCTAATTATAATATTAATTTAAATATTTACAATTTGATCATTATAGTTGTTTAAAAAATTAAACTTAATCATTGCTTGAGAAAATTCTATATAAAATTTTTTTTATCTATTTGTTATAAATTTTTTTAATTATAAATTTTATTTACATTCTGTTTATTAAGTAAATGGTAATGTAAAAAGTTATTTTTAATACTCTTTTTTAGTAACAATTTATTGATTGATTATAAACAAAAAAACTGTATATCTTGTTTTATTAGAAAAGTTATAACAAAGATATATTAAATATTATAAAATTAAAAGTTAACTATATCTTTTTGTATATTGTGACTCATCCTATTAATGTGGCCAATATATTTTTGTAACATATCTATACTATTATATGTGCTTGAAGGCCCTGCGATAAAATTAAATAAAATTAAACTATATATATATATATATATATATAAAACTAGAGGCTTTGCGTGCCCTAATGGGCACGCAAATATGTATGTAAAATAAATAAGGGACTAAATTAGGGCACACAAATATGTATGTAAAATAAATAAGGGACTAAATTGTTAACTTAGTAAAGAAAGAGAGACCAAATAGTAAATTTTCTCTTATTTTT